>PVJC01020039.1:0-29591 GCA_004026665.1 Murina feae
CCCTATAATTCTGATGTTTGTGCGCTTGAAGTTGTCCCAGAGACTCCTTACACTATCTTCATACTTTTTGATCCTTTTTCTTTTTTCTTCTTTTCTTTTTGCTTGTCCCGCTGGGTGGGTTTTGCTTCTTCATATTTCATATCTTTGACTTGCTTCTTGCGATCCTCTCGTCTGCTGTTGGATGTCTGCATAATATTCTGCATTTCAGTCAGTGTATGCTTAATTTCTAGTTGGTCCTTTATCATATCCTTGAGGGTCTCATTAAATTTCTCGGCAGTCTCTAGCGTTTTCTTGAAAAACCTAATAACTGTGGTTTTGAACTCTATATCCTGTCGTTTTCTTTCCTCCATCTCTATCATTTGTGACCTGTTTTGTCTCCTCATTTTGGCTGCTTTCCTTTCTGATTTAGGCAATCACTGCGAGGGATTAACCTCTAAGCCACTTGGTTATGAGAGTCAGCTGTGTCTACAGTGGGAGAACTTCTGTGCTGGAGACACCCTTATGGGGCAAGAGTTGTTTCAGTGGCGCTTTTATGCTCACTGCATCTGCCCCGAGTGTGTTCCTTGTGAATCTGTTTTGTTTAGGTTAGTCCCTCTCTGGCCACTGGGTGAGGCTGGCTCCTGTATCTTTAAGGAGGTGTTGCTGCAGAAGCCTCTTATGCACTTGGGAGGGGCAGGGCCTCGGGGAGTTCGCTGGGCGGGGCGGAGCAAATAGCTATGGCGCTTCTCAGCCCTGCGCTGAGAGACTCCAGGTCTCTGTGTCCCGCAAAATTGCTGTAAGCAACGCTGAGAGAAATCCGCTTTGAATTTCCTCCCGGTGCCAGTCAGTCCCCCTTCTCTGGGTGTCTGTGGGACCTCAGAAACTCGCCTGGAACTGGAGTTCAGAGCCGCTGGGAGCTTGTGACTCTCTCCGTTTTGGAAAAGAACCACAACCTCCGGTACCAGCCCTTCCCCGAGCCCGTGCGCGCGCCTCCGTACCTCTGTACTTTGCTTCCGCTGCTCCTCTGAGTCTCAGACTCTTCTCTAGTTGTAGGATTTTCACTCAGCCAGCCGTCCTGTGGGTGCGAGTGGTGTCTGTGTGTTCTTTTCGTGGTTTTTCTGAAATAGTTGTTCACAGCTGCATATACAGTGTCTAACCTATGCCGCCATCTTGTTTCTCTCCGAGATTTTCTAATTGCCTAGTTGTTTACCTCCAAAAGCTTTTAGAGCTAGGGCTCTGAGAGGGAGAAGTGCTGAAGGTTATTGCACTGGCCTGGAATCCTGCAGCCCGGACCTCTGCTTGCCAGCTCTGTCCTTGCTTGATTGGGGTAGTCCTGATTCTTCACCCACATTATTTTACTTCTGGAAACTCCATAGCGCACAGTATAGGTCTACACACTCTAGAACTTGAGTGTTGAATAAGGCAGGCAAATCTTCATGTCAATTCACACAGCATTTTGGCCTTTTAGGTCAAACAATAACAAATACTAAAACAATAATACCAGTTTCTAAACAGTAAAACCAGTTTGTTTTGATGCCACCTTAATTTACATGACACTTAAAAGGGACTGGGATCATAGTCACTTTTAAAAGTGGTCTTCAGGATGCTGTCAGGTAGGTAACATCTACAACATTGGATGGACATTTAACTCAGTGTGTGCTTCCTGGTGACCTCCATTCTCCCACTGACCCTTTCAGCACTCCCTTCTTTCACATTTCCCCTTCTTTTTTCCCCCTGTGTGTTATAAAAACCAGCCTCCTCTTCTGTTAAAGAAACAAAAAAGTAGCTTTCTTTCTTACCTTATTTCTTTACTCTTTTTTACATTCTTCCCCCCCCCCCATAATTTTAGCTGTTAACTCATTTCTTCCCTACACTTTGAATGTTTCTCCCCAAGGTGACGTTTCTACAACTTCAACTGATTTACTCATTGTTTCTTGGCTTTATTCAATGGCCATGTGTCTGAGCACTGCCCAATTCCAGGTGGTGCAATTCCCCCAAATCTCAGTATGCCCAGCCCAGTCCTCTGGTCCCATCCCGAACCAAGATTTTGATTTCTATGTAACAAAATTAACAGAGGGCCCATTGCTGTGACAACTGCTCTCTAAGGAGGGTGAAGCTCACATGTTCCTGCTGAAGAGTTTATTAGGTTTGCTGAGTGAGGGTAACCTGAGGCAGAGTTTTGCTGACTTGTCTTGGGAAAGCTTTAGGGCTTTGTGTAACTGAAGGAAAAGAATTTGAAGTTTCATGAAGAAGAGGGTGAAATAAAATAGGAGGATGGACAAGAAGAAAAGAAGCCAGAAAGATGGGATGCAGTTAGTTTCCTAGGAGCAGCTCCTGAAAATTGCCCCAAGTGAGGTGACTAAAAGACATTTTAAGAACAGAAATGCATAAAAGTTGTGATGTAACACCCTCTTCTGTTTCTACCTCAACCCCAAAATCTTCAGTTCTGAATTACAACCATATAGGTTTGGGGGATATGTTGGATTGATTGATTGGAAATTGCTTATAAGGCTAAGTTTGACATTTAGGGAAATTTATTGCAGAGCAAAGAAAACAAGCACATGAGAGATAGGAGCCTGGAGCAGAGGTGACCATGAGAGTGAGGCTGCCCAGGAATCTGAAGGAAAGTTTGGAGGGAAGGCAGATGTTTTGGACTTGCACCAGGCATGAACAGGGATTGGAGTTCATTTGATCTATATCTCAAGGGGCCAGGATATCTTGGCCAACATCTGGTTTACACATATATGATTAGAACACTGATGGGTTTCCTGGGGTCCAAATTATAAGCACATAGCATCTGCTTCTCATAAGTTGCTGAGAGGAAGGTCAAAGAGACTCTTATCTCAGGACAATGGCATGTTTACTTTTCATTTAGGAAGAAGGCCTTGGAAAAATCAAATGGATAAATTTGTTAGTACAGCAAATGTGAAAAACCTGAGAAGGGTCTCTTAACTTGAGAGCTCATTGCCAGCTGGCGCTCTGCAGCTGCCTGAGGACTTGGAGAAGGGCTGGCCTAGGAAGATTAGCAACTATTTCCACTCACAACTGAGCAGGGTTGCCAGGTAGGGGAAATGTTGGCTTCACAATGGGAAGACACTTTTCCTAATAAGATAGAATTGTTTTTTCCTTTTGGAATCGACCCAAATGGCTCTGTGCTCACCATAAACCAGCATTACTCCCTTTCTGATTAAAAGTGTTGGAAAGCTGACTCGGGCTAGGGTTTTGGCAAGCAGGACTTAGTGGTCCTCAGTGTCTTCCAGTTGTGAGCAACGAAAGTTTCCAGCAAAGAGGGCATCCACAAATACAAATGCCTACCAGTAGGAAACATTTATGTACGAAGCACTGTGCCAAGTAGATGCATCACTTGCATCCCTTAATAAAACTTAATTCTCAACGCAGATACTATTTGTAGTTGGTGGAAGTCCTGTGGTTGCCTCACGTAAGCAAATATTGACATTTTAGGCCTTTGGTGATGACTGAAAGCAATCAGTCTCCATCACTGTGATTGATTAAGAACCAATTTAATTTTTATTGCATTGTCCTAGCTCAAAGAACAAATCAAATACAATACCTTTTATAGCTGACCTGCAAGGGTTTTGTGTTTTCTTTGTTGTTGTTTGTTTTATTTTTAATATGAACTTATTTATTGATTACTCCTGAAGTCCTTGAGGTAGTTTTGTGGAAGCAGGATAAAGAAAACTCAGTACTGTGTTAAAGACAGGAAACTGGCCTATGTAAACATGGATAAATAACAATATTTCTTAGTCTCATATTTCTTATCTGTAAAATAAGGTATTTGGAATATTTTCTGGCCTCTCCAGCTGAAATATCTCTTTTGATGATTTAGAGTCCTGAGAGTCATTACTTTTTCTTCCACACAGATTTGCCTGATTCCTGACATTGTCACTTATAAATCAGGGATCAAGTGTGGACTGAATCATCAAATCCAGAACCAGGACACCCAAGGTTCTTGAAACCAGCACAATAGTAATTTTTTTTCTGTTCTCTTGTCTTCTCAATTGGAAGTGGAAACCATCTCCTCCTGTTCTAAGTAACAATAAGTAGAATACACACAAATCTCATCAAGTCCCATAGGACATAGGGTAGAGTCTGTTAATAGGATGTTACAGACACTGGAGATGAGGAACCAAGATGGCAGCATAGTATACACTTGTGCTTGCTGCCTCCCACAACCACATCAAAACTAAAAGACAAAACAGATATCATTCAGAACCACAGGAAGATCTGGCTGAGTGGAAGTCCTACAACTAGAAGGAAAGAGAAAAGCACACTGAAAACTGCTAGGAGGTGCAGAGGTGCGGAAGTGCGGAGGTATAGAAGAGCACGCGGAAACAGGCTAGCAACTGGGTATGCTGTTATCTTTTTCAATTGGGAGGAGATGCAAGTTCCCAATTACTCTAAACTCTAGTTCCAGATGAAATGCTCGGGACACAGACTCATATGGGGAGAAACTGGACTGTCTGGCATTGGGCTGGAATGTGAGGGCAGCTTTCTCACAGAGGTGCTTGCAGTGAACATTGTTCCTGCACAGAGCCACAGGACACAGCGACCCTGGGACCTCTCCAAGGCAGAGCAGACTGGCAACCATTGTGTCCTGATGAGTCCATGAAACCCTACCCCACCCAATTTACAACATCACTCAAACTGTGAGCAGAGGCTTTTGCATATGAATGGCCTATTCTTTTGCAATCTAAAATCTAACAAATTGCAGCTGGGTCAGAAAGCACCAAAGATTTCAAAAGAAGGCCTAGACAGCAGTCTGCATTGCTTCACAGCTGGGCCTCATCTGGACACTTCCAAACCCAAAACTAAGAGGAGGAATCTATAGATCGCTCTGAAGCTCCTGCTGGGTGGCCTCAGGCAGTGGCTGACTTTGCACCTCCTCAGAGATCCTAGAGCCAGTGTACCCAGTGGTCAGAGTGAGACCATACCAGAGTACAACTCTTCACATCCATAAGCAACACACTCAAGGGGCAGACTCAGGGAGCATCAAAGCCCCACTGAAGCAAGTCCTGCTCCATAAGGGTGTCTCTAGCACAGCAGTTCTCCCAACAAAGACACAGCTGGTCCTCAGCCAATTGGCCTGGTGGTCAATTCTTCCCAGTGATACCAACAGGAATCAAGACTTAACTACAACAAGGCTGTGCACACAGCCCACAAAAGGGTACACCAAGAGTGTCAACCTCAGGTAAATGGGGAGGCTGAACCACTGAGCCCTATAGCACACCTAGCACACAAAGCCACTCTATCAACACAGGGAAGCAGCCAAAATGTGGAGACAAAGAAACATGTCATCAATAAGTGAAATGGAGGAAAGCAAACTAGTGAATATAGAGTTCAAAACCACAGTTATAAGGTTACTCAAGAATCTTTAGAAACCTCTGAGAAATTTAGTGAGACCCTCAAGGATATGAAAAAGGACCAATCAGAAATTAAGCATACACTGACTGAAATAAAAAATAATAATACAGAGATGCAACAGCAGACTAGAGGATCCCAAGAAACAAGTCAAAGATATGAAGTACAAAGAAGCAAAAAACTCATCCTGAAAAGCAAAAAGAAAAAAGAATCCAACAATATGAAGATAGTGTAAGGAGTCTCTGAGACAACTTCAAGCATACCAACATCTGAATTATGGGGGTGCAGGAAGAAGAGAGAGAGTAAGATATTGAAAACCTATTTGAAGAAATAATGAGAGAAAACTTCCCCTACCTGGTGAAAAAAATAAACTTACAAGTCCAGGAAACACAAAGAACCCAAACAAAAGGAATCCAAAGAGGACCACACCAAGACACATCATAATTAAAATGCTAAGAGCAAAAGACAAAGAGAGAATCTTAAAAGCAGCAAGAGAAAAACAGTTAATTACCTACAAGGAGTACCCATACAACTACCAGCTGATTTCTCAACAGAAACTATGCAGGCCAGAAGGGAGTGCCAATAAATATTCAAAGTGATGAATAGCAAGAACCTACAACCAAGATTACTTTACCCAGCAAAGCTATCATTTATAATTGAAGGTCAGATAAAGAACTTCACAAATAAGAAAAAGCTAAAGGAGTTCATCACCATCAAACCAGCATTATATGAAATGCTGAAGGGCATTCTTTAAGAAGGGGAAGAAGAAGAAAAAGGTAAAGATAAAAATTATGAACAATAAAGTGACAACAAATACATATCTATCAACAAGTGAATCTAAAAATCAAGTGAATAAAAAAAATCTGATGAACAGAATAAACTGGTGAATATAATAGAATCAGGGGCATAGAAAGGGAGTGAACTGACAATTCTCAGGGGAAAGGGGGTGTGGTGGGTGAGGGAAGAGACTGGGCAAAAATTGTACACCTATGGACAAGGACAATGGGAGTGGGCAAAGGCATGGGGTAGGGTGGGAACCAGCTGGAAGGGAGCTATGGAAGGAAAAAAGAGGAACATCTATAATAATATGAACAATAAAGATCTATTAATAAAAAAATAGGACATTACAATTAATGTGGGTAGAAGTCCTGACCATGTAATTGCAGAAAAGCAAGTTACAGAATAAGTACAGTGTAACACCATTTATGTGACACATAACAATTTTACGTGTGTGTGTGTATGCCTATAAATGCATAACAATGAGTGGGGGTAATGTCAAAGGGGTTTCTAGGTTTACCTATCCTTACAATTTTTATGAGAGAAAGATATTTTTATTTGAGTGATTAAAAGCAATAAAATTACTGGATTTTTTTTGGTGGTGCAGTGACTTTCTGTATTAAGTTTCCAAAAATGGACTAGAAGAAATCACCCATTGAAAAGAGCTGATGAGTGTGTGTATGGTGGAAAGGGGTATGGTTGTTGGAAGCATTCTATAGATGGGCAGAGTGATATGTGGAAGTGATATGAGTGTGTATTGCTATATTTGGGGATTTGAGTACCAGCATCTTCTTTTGGTCTAATTATTGCTTTGTCTTCTGAGAATATGATGAAGGTAATTTTGGAATGTGGGTCTTGGCTGGACTGTACAGCAATTTATTGGGGGTTGATTATTAAAGTCATCTCAACCCTGTCAGATCAGTGGATCTCATTCCACAAGGCTTTCCCTCTATATCCTAAGTCTGTACAGCAAAACACCAAATTCTGTAGAAATTACAACTTAAGTAACCATCAAGGGAACCTTCCAGTGTCTTGAGATACTTGAACTTTAGGGGAAATGATGTTTTTTTGAGGAAAGAAGTTGATAATGTTTTTCTTGAGAAGTGAGGAGGATGATATGGTGTCTGGGAAATTGAGTACAGATGTCAGTGTATGTGTTTGTGTTGGATGTCGGAGGGAGGAATACCATACTCCTCAGTACTATTTCTTTTGGTTTTATAGAAATTAATAGCTACATATTTTTGAATAACTTTTTGTATTCATTATATTCATTATATCCTTAGCAAATATTAGGGAGAGGAATCTGGGACTCAGAGAAGTAAAATTATTTGCCAGAGGAAATGCCAACTGGACTTCTGTCCCAACTCACCTTATCATCAGCCTGCAGATACTCCAGCTCTGCTGCTGGCAGAGGACTGGGAGGGCATGGTCGGATGGGACAGTTGCCTGCATGGGATTGTGACAGTTAAAGGGAGTAGGATACAGATAGCACTCAGTACACTGCTGGCCATATGATTGACCCACAAGAAATGGCAAATGGCATTGTTGTTAAGTATTGCTCCAATTATTTGAGTTTTAAAAAACAATGAAGGACAAGCCTCCTGACTTAAGTTTCTCTGACATGGTTCTGCAGTGTCTCCCCACTTCACCCTCAACCCGAACCATTCCTACACCTCCTGAGCTTGGCTTTGGATACCTAGATGAGCGTGATTTACATTTCAGCTCTGGTCACTAGGACTAGAGATCCATTGTTCAGTTGCCTGAACAGTTTACAGTCCCTGACAAAGATTGAGGGCTTTGGCCTTTTGCTGTTCCAGGAGGCAGTGGTGTATATCTGAATAAACTGGGCTTAATCACAGAGTGTCATGGTTGGGAGCAGTTTATCAGTGACATAACATCAAACAAATAAATGACTCCTGGAAAACAGCTCACTCCAAAGCCAGCTGCGTTTAATGCTGAGCTTGATTTCACTGTGATTAATGAGAATGCATTCCCTCATCTTCTGAAATCAGAAGAGCAGCTTCTCAAGGCCTTCCTCTTCCCAGCACTGTTTCAACATTAATCTATAGGACTCAAGATGGTTCCGTGTCTTGGGAAATGCTCGTCTTTCACCAATAAATAAGATGGTAATAATTTGCGTGTCATCATAAGTCTCAGTCTCCTTCTACTGTGAGAGTATAGCTTCAAGACAACACAGGTAATCATTTCCCCCAGTAATGCCTCATGTATGTTAGCACTGTTAGGTCCCCTTAAAGGAATTCACTGGTATCAGAGAGGGGAGATATTTCTCTCAAGAAGGATTCTAGCTTTTCTATATAACTGAGGCCTAAATTCATGTTCCTTGGGTTTTGCCATTGAGTGTGCCCCTTGACTTGGTCCCGCCATATTTTCTCTTTATTATAACCCAAGTAAAATATTCTCAAATATAAGATTCAAACAATACAGAAGCTTACAGAGGAGGTGTGGCAGAATGGTCACAATGAGTAGTCTGTATGTATCTTCCTGGCCCTCACTAACACATGACATATATGTAAAATACATACTTCTGGTAGTTAATTATTTTATAGGCACATGATCATTCTGAATGTAATATTCAGAAAAATACTCAGATTTTTCAAAATTGTGAAATATTTTAGGCACATAGAAAATCTATACTAATTAAAGGGAAATACGCTAATTAGACCGGATAGAGCAGATGTCTTCTGGACATCCTTCCAGACAAAGCCGCAATGGCTGCAATGGCCTGGGAGGGCTGGCAGCTGCGGCAACCGGCAGTGGCAGCAGCAGCAGGGTGATGGGGGTGGCGCCTTCCCCTCATTGGTACAGTCGCCTCCAATAGAGGGAGGCCAGACTATAGCTTAGGCCCACTCCGATCAATAGGACATTCCCTAAGGGCTCCTGGACTGTGAGAGGGGGCAGACCAGGCTGAGGGACCCCCCCTCCAGCGCACAAATTTTCATGCATTGGGTCTCTAGTAATAAAATAATTATCTCATACCCACTACCTAAGCTTTGTGAATGGTTACATTTTGCTTTATTTGCTTCATATATTTTAATGAAGTTATACATTAGAGATATATATTGATGCTCCTACTATAGCATTGATTTACCCCTTCCCTGCTTCAGAAGTCATATATATTCAAAATTTGGTGCTTTTCCATCTCCAATGCTTTTTTATATTTTTATTAAAATTTTTGAGGATTAATTGACATGTAACATTATATAAGTTTTAGGTGCACGATATAATGATTTGTTATTTGCCTATATTGTGAAATGATCTCCACAATGTCTAGTTACCATGCATCACCATATATAGTTACAACTTTTTTTCTTGTGAGGAGAAATTTTAAGATCCACTCTCTTAGCAACTTTCAAACATGCAGTACAGTATTATCAATTATAGTCACCGTACACTGCATCCCAATGACTTACTTATTTTATAACTGGAAGTTTGCACCTTTTGACCCCTTCACACATTTTGCCTACTTTCTGCCTCTGACAACCACCACCAATCTGTTCTCTGTATCTATGATAAGATCTATGAGTTTTTAATTTTTAGATTCTATGTGTGAGATAGTATTTGTCTTTGTCTGACTTCTTTCACTTATATAATGGCCTCAGTGCCCATCTAGGTTGCTGCAGATAGGAAGATTTTATTCTTTTTTATGGCTAAATAATATTCAATTTCATAGATAGGGTTTGAAAATTAGGTTTACTGTTGTTCACATGGAAAACAATACAATAATTAATAAATAATAATATAAAAATAAAATCTGTATTTTGTGTACTCACAACTATAAACCTCCCTTTGCCTACCCCTGTGTGTGTGTGTGTGTGTGTGTGTATACATTTTCTGTAGCCATTCATCTATTGATGGGCACTTAGGTTGTTTTGTATCTTGACTTCTGTGAATATGTTGCAATAAATGAACAAATATATGTATTTGAGTTAGTGTCAGGAGAGGCAGAAGGTGTTTTAATATCAGGTGCTCCTAGTCCTTGGAAGTTTCCTTCCATTCTGAACAAGCTTCAGCTTCGCACTTGATGATGAGTTTCTAACCGAGCAACTGGATTTGCAGGAGGAGAGGTAAAGAATCTGCTTTACTGAAGAGGGAATAGGGACTTGTGAGAGACAACTTCAGCTATTCCTTCATGATACAGACCCAGGAAGGCCTTTCCATTGTGTGCCTGATTCTAGGGTGATATTTACCAAGAAACTCCTTGATTTCTTCATGTAAATCTGATTGATTAGTTGTGGTTTGGCAAGGTTGATTTATGTAGCAGGGAATTCCCTCTCAGAAATTTCCCCCTGAAGCATGCATAGGGTCCTCTGGGCGAGGAGGGCCTCATGTTTTGGTACGTAAAGACTGGAAGGCTCATGGAACTTCATGTCCCCTGTGAGCAGTATTGGCGCTGTACAAGAATCTGCTGGAATTGATGTGCTCTGTTCCATGTTCACCCTCTCTTCCCGTTCCCTCGTACTACGAGGCAGCAGGAAAGTGAACACCAATAGGATTTGTATGTATTTGTCATAGTCTCTCATGTTATCTAAGTGATTCTCTTAAATGCCTGCAGAACAGCAGCCATCAGCAGCCACTGTCCTCGAAGGTCAAGCACAAGCTTATATTCTGGCTTTGAAGTTGGAAGAAGGAGATTCTCAAGCGATAAAATAATGCATTTTCTAGAACACAAGTTCCTATAATTTTGCTAAATGGAAACCTGGCCACCTTATCTTAAACTTTCTGGGTTTTGAACCAAATAATTTAGGTTTATATTAGCTCAGGTTTTATTAAGTTCATGAGGAAACTATTGAAGCATTGGCCTTTAACATCAGCCAGAACTTATCATCGCTCTGACTCCTTTTCTAAGAACTTCTTTGGCATTTCCCAAATTATTTAAAAGGTTTTAAAATCAATACATCATGATCTTCCTACCAAGTGACTGACTGCATCCACTTTTGAGAATAAGTTTTAAAATGAAATAGAATCTGTAAGTATTTAATGACTAGGCAATATGGGAAATCTTTTAGGCTGGCTTTGATGTGGAAGGGCTGGTTGAAGCTGGAGCATGGAGTCACTGTTTTATTTTTAATATAAATTTTGACCACATCAGTGGTTAGTTTTTAAAAACTTAATTGTTTGATTCATATGTTGTAACTAGGGGCCTGGTGCACAAATATTTGTGCACTCGAGGGGGTCCCTCAGCCCGGCCTGTGCCCTCTCATAGTCTGGAACCCCTCGGGGGATGTCCACCTGGCCATCCTGGGTGAGGGGTTGATGGCTGTTTGCAGGCTGGCCAAGCCCCCAGTGGGAATCCTCACCCCATGGAGGTGTGGCCAGCCAGGGTGAGGGGTTGAGGGCCGTTTTTAGGCTGCCCACAGTTCCTGTTGACTCAACGTCCCAATGAGGCTGGCTGGAATCAGATTTCTGTGGTTTATTTATCTTCTATAATTGAAACTTTGTTGCCTTGAGCAGAGCCCTAGTCAGGCAACAAAGCCTCCTGTTTGCTTCAGCTCCATGGCTTCTATAATTGAAACAGTGTTGCCTTGATCAGAGGCCTGGCTGGCTTAGACAGGCAGTTTCTTACATCGCTGGTACAATGGAAGCCTTCTGTTTGCTCTAGCTCCATGGCTGCCTGCTGCCATCTTGGCTAGGTTAATTTGCATACAGCCTCTCTGATCAGCTGGTGGGCATGGCCTGGCTGATGGGCGTGGCTTAGGTGTCTCAGAGTGATGGCTAATTTGCATATTACTCTTTTATTAAATTAGATACCCTGATAGTAGTTTGGTTATTTTGGCCATGCAAAGCCAATTTAAACAACATTGTAAGATTTGCCTAAAAATCCATTACTTAATTTTTTTTTTTAAATTCACATATTCTGTTATGGTAGAATATTAGTAAAAAGGTCATTAAGGATTTATGTCATTTGAGTTTTCCTTTTTTAAGTATGTGTATTATTCATCTATTTCCTTGTCTATATCTTCACCAATTCAAATTAAGTTAACCTACAATTTTTAGAACTAAGAGATTTGATGGTGAACTACTGTATAGCAGCTTTCTTGAGGAGATATGCCTCTTTCATGAGATGCTAATATTTTAATTAATCTTTAGTTGCCTGTAAGTACAGATTGGACCCAGTAGATCTAGTCTGGGCTATTTTCATATAGAAAGAGCTTCCTTAGTTTATGGCACTAAACTCAACCTTTTGATCACACACACATTGCTTGGTACCTTTATGAGATTTGCTTGGGGGATCGGGGCTTAATCAGATTTTTTGGTAGGAGGTGCAGAGGGACACCCTGGCTGGTTTTTCTCAGTGGTTATAGTGTTGGCCCATGGACCAAAAGGTCATGGGTTTGATTTAAGTTAATGAACTGTTGTGAGTTCAACCCCCTACCCCGGTTGGGGTGCAGTGTCTGTCTCTCTCTTTCTCCCCCAACCCCCTCTTTCCTCCTTCCCTTTCACTCTCTCTGAGAATCAATGGAAAAAATGTCCTAGGGTGAGGATTAAAAAAAAACACACACACACCAAAAACAAGAATAAAAAGGACTAATAGAAGGACAAGCAAGGACTTAATTGGGATTGAAAGTAGAGATTCACACTTCTACTTAGAAGCCTACTAAGTGGAAAATGGACCTCTGAGAGAGGTAACCTTGGTTAAGGTCAAGCAGGACACTCCTGGCTGAGAATGATAGGAACACTTTCAAGTCTGCAAAGAGGCACAGACTTAGGTGACCTGAAAAAACTAATGTTATCAGTAAGTCTTCAGAACTGTGTGATGAAGAGGATGCCCAAGTTTGAAAACTGACTTAGTCTATTCTCCTTAGCGGCTGTATTTCTTATTGCAAAGTAATATATTGGCTTTCTGACACATAAGTTTTATTTTTCCTTTGGTGGCCTGGATGAAGCAGGATTTGTGATTCCTTGAAGATTCTTGGCTTGTAACCATGACAGAATATCCCCAGGGAACTAGATGCTCTGCCTGTCAGCACAGTGGGACAGGGCTCTAACTGATAAGGTTAAAGCTCATTGATGATACATTTAGCCTCGG
The DNA here is from genome assembly GCA_004026665.1 of Murina feae. NCBI lineage: Eukaryota > Metazoa > Chordata > Mammalia > Chiroptera > Vespertilionidae > Murina > Murina feae. The sequence continues at coordinate 13,184 of PVJC01020039.1, forward strand.
GTATAAAAATGTCAAGATAATTAGTATTAGAAGATGGCAAGTTTCCCTTTTCGCTAATGAGACTGAAAGAACACTAAAAAGGATGCTAGAGATGGAAACATTACAAAGAATTAGGAGAGCTTGCATAAAAATGTAACAGGTCAGTAATCTTGATCATTTAAACCCTGAAATTTGTTTGGTCCCAGTTGTCTTCAGATTCATCACCATCATCAGATTCATCGAGAAATATTCATTGTGAAAAAAAAAAAAGAGAAATATTCGTTGTGAACTGGCTTTGGGTAAAGTATATGTTAACCGCTGGGATATAGAGAAGTAGAAATATAGGAGTGGGCAAAAGTAGGTTTACATTTGTGAGTACAGGAAACTGTTTATTCTTGTATTACTATTTATTATTTATACTAGAGGCCTGTGCATAAAATTTGTGCACTGGAGGGGGGTGTCCCTCAGCCCAGCCTACAACCTCTCCAATCTGGCACCACTCAGGAGATGTCCGACTGCGGGTTTAGGTCCAATCCCACAGACAGGGACTGCTGGCTCTTAACGGCTCGCCTGTCTGCCTGCCTGATAACCCCCTAACCACTCTTCTGCCAGCCTTATTGATGCCTAACTGCTCCCATACCAGCCCAGTGGCCCCCAACTGCTCTCCCCTACCAGCCTGGTTGCCCACAACTGACCTCCCCTGCCGGCCATCTTGTGGCTGTGGGCACTGCCATCTTTGAGGGCAGGGCAGTCAATTAGCATATTCCCTATTTATTAGATAGGATTATTTATATGTATTATCTGTCTTATCACTATTACTATAGTCTTGGGAACAATTAGGTAAAAGAGTAATAACTGAAATAAATAACTGCAAGACCCCACCTAAGGTCTTTACTAGGTCTAGCTAGAGTAATGAATATGCAAAGAATGATCGAGCCCAGCTTTCAATAGTTCTGAGGTCGAGAGACTCTGATCTTAGCCATTTGCTCTAGAACAGCTGGTAGAAATGTACTGATGGTGATGAAGTACTTGTCTGAAAAATGTGCCTTTAAAACAGTGTTGAGCCTGATAGATATATACATTAGATATCATGTTCCTCACCCTATACCCTTTCCTTGGAATATTACAGGACGTTATATAAACCATTCCATACAGTTTTACCCAAAGTGTTACTTTCTCTATGTTTTTTTAAAACACCTTTTCATTTTCTACATTCTTTCCTTCTTAAAAATAATAGAATGAATTACTTATCCTTTCAGCCTACTGGCTCAATGATGTCATCAAAGTGCTATGTTCTTTTTATCTCTAGAGCCTGTTTGTGTTGGCTTCATCCTCAGCCTTGTTGTGACATGGCTGCCTCAGTTCTAGGTGCCATTGTTAAACACAGAAACAGCTGAGGAAGAAAAAGGGGAAGCTCTTCCGATGGCTGTGTCTTGGGAGCTGCTTAGGGAGAGACTGGCTTTCACATCTCAATGACCAGAACTGGGTCACGTCCCTACCACTGACCTAATTTCTGACCAGGAGAAGAGGATTAACTTTAGATGGATCACACCCACCCCTGGAGTCATGGGGAAGAGAGGGATGGTCACCTCCCCCTAAGGCTCCTGTCTGTGAGTGGGGAGGATGGATACCTGAACAAAATTAGGGTTCTGGTAAGAAAGGAGGAGTGCTGCTTGTTGGGAACACCCAGCTCACGGTGTCCACACCATGTCTGCTCTGAAGTAGCTCAATGACCTTCCATTCAAGGGCAACTCCATCCTGATAACTTCAAATAAGCTGAGTTAGTTTTGGATCATAAACTTGAGATTTGCTCACAGATTTAATTACTTATGCCTTGACTGCTTTCAAAAAGAACTTGAAGTGACTTACAATGAAGATGTGTATAATAAAACTCTTAAAACCACGGTAAGATAACTACATTGTGAAAGAGTGGGAATAAGATTTATCTTTATTTTAACCTACCATATCACCTACTTAGTGCTTTGCACATTGAAAATGCTTAAGAACAAACATTTAATTGAATAAATGTCCATCCCCACCCTTGACTGGGAGCATAGACTATAAAATACTGAGAGAATCATTTCACAATTAGCAGCCATGCCTCCTTGAGGAGAGGCATCAGAGCTGCTTATTCATTGTGCAAGCAGCACAATGAGGATTGGCCTTGCCATTGGCAGCCACAGAAGGATGGGCTGCTGTCCTTACACTGATCCTTTGCAGCCGAGAGTGCCTAACTGAAAGGACTGTCTAGACAGCAGCATCTACAAAACTCCAGGATCAAAAATATGTGTGTGTAGGTCAATGAGTATACTGCTTCATTCCTGATGTCTGTATCCAAAACACTCTGAGAAATCTTTACAACCAGCTAAACTGCAACTTAAGACACCCAGCCTTTCCCTCTGGGAAAAAAGAACAAACTCATTTATTTCTTTGAAAATGTAAATAAGTCACAAGGCTTAATGAACTCTTCGTTGGTGTTTGGATTTTAAGAAGGAGTGAAGCCTTCAGCCAAGGATAACTCTCCAATGGTTAGGAGTTCCACTTCTGGCATTGGTGACCTGGGCCATTAGGGCCAGTCTTCTCACTGGGAGTAGTGGAAAATCAGGATTGTAATACTTTAAGCAATGAAATAAAAAAAAAAAAAAGAAGAAAAAATCATTTATCCTGAGGCTTAAGAACGTAGCAAGACAGTGACAACTTAAGAATGAAAAGTAGGGGAAAGGGATGAAACTGGAAGAAGTGAGGCTGGTGCTTGGGGCAGTTTTTCCTTACAGGCTTCTACCATTTCTTCAAGAGGAACTTCAAAGGCTGAGGGGCTTAAGCAGAGCTTTGACAGACACATCAGAGAAAAGCTCACCAAGGAGAGAGCTCTGCCTGGCCCTCAGGGACCCCAAGGTAAAGGTAAATTAGAAATAGATGGGCTCTGAATCATGTCAAACTCTGATGGAAGTGTGATCTGCAATTGCAAGAGGCTCTAGCCTGGATCTAGAAGCAAATTGAAAACTCCCTTGGAGGAAGACACCGTATTGCAGACTTATTTTCTCAACATTTTTTCCATATAACATGAGGAAATAGGAATTTGTGACCACAAAGCAAAAGAAACTAGAGACAAAAGGAAAAGGCTCATAGGGGATCTAGATAATGGAGTTATTAGATCTGGATTTTAATATAGCTATCCTTAATATTTTCAAGAAAATGAAAGGCGAGACTAAGAGAGAATACGACAGTAACAATATTTGAAGAGATAGATAAGCGTGTAGAATATCCCAGGAGTGACAAAAGTCTTCAAGTCAGAGATACACCCCCTAGGCAGGGCTAATACAAAGAATACAAGCAAATGAAGAGGCAATTAACTAAAGATCATAAATTTAATAAATCAAAAAGAACATAAGTTGGAGGAAGGGAGGGAAAAAGAAGAGAGGGAAGAGAGAGAGAGAGAGAGAGAGAGAGAGAGAGAGAGAGAGAGAGAGAACAGATGGAACCAATAGAAAGTAAATGATAATATGGTAATTTAAATTCAAATACACAAGTAAATATGCCAAGAATATTCCAATTTAAAGATAAAGATTGTCAAGCTGCATTTAAAACAAAGCCCAACTATATGCTGCTTATGAGAGATATATCTTAAATATATATAAGAATATATATAAATATATATAAGGGTGCTGAATTTCAGTCACAAGAGAGCTAAAAAAAAAAACCAAAAAGCAAAAAGGCAGGGTTTGGGACAGGAAACATCGGAGTAGGAAACATTTAGAAGCAACTGCAAGACAGCTGCCTCTTCTACCTATTGGACCAGATCTGCAGCTAGGTGATTAGCAAGGCACTGAGTAGACACTGACCCATTAGTCCAGCATTTTTACAGATTGCATTGTGACTTTTAGCAAGAGCATAGATTAAAGATTTCTAACATTTTGATGATGCAATGCATTTTTTTGGTTCCTTTGAAGTCATATGTGAGAATGGAGGTAGTGGTGGGAAGGTGAGAAAGGGCTTTTTTCTCTTCCATTCTTGAAGTCCCTTAAGCGGTGGGGTGAGCTTTGAGTAGCTAATGACTTGGAATTGCCAAGGGAGTTGGCTATGCCTTTCCAGGTTGCAAGAATCAGTGAAATGCTTGAGCTTTTCTTGTGGGTGAGTGTTTATTGGAAGGGTAGATAAGGAAGTGAGAAAACACCTGGAAATCACCTCAATAACCAGGTAGCAGGGAGAAGTAGACCCATTTCAGTGGCACCTGAGGTACAAAAGGGGTCATCTTTTCTCCTCAGAAGCCTTTCTCCAGATTTTTAAATGTATGCCTTCTTAATCCCTACCATTGAGAGAATGTCTGGTTATTGGAGGAAAGGGGAAACAATTTCAGTTGCATTATGATTGCTATTAATAATTAAAAATAGTCTTTAAGATTAACTTCAGTCAAGTAGTCATTACTGTGATTCATCAGCAGTACAGTTTGAGATAATTAATGCTTTATAATCATTATAATAATTGTCCATGGTATCATTACTGCCACGATTATTTTTATGCTAATAGGGTACTGACATCCCCTCTGCATCCTACTTGTCTTGTCTGGTTGGGGTTAGAGGGCACTAGACGAAAGAGAGCTTTGGTTTTAATAGCACTTCCTCTCTCTTCAGTTCCGGCTCATTTACACTTCAGTTTAATTAAGTTCTGTTTTCATGTCAGTGAATGCTCCATCTGGTGTATTAAAACAATAAGGATCATTCACTTGGAGAGTCTTTTAAATTGCAGTGACTGGACTTGGAATCAAAGATGGTTTGGAACAAAAGGAACTCATATATTTTTGTGTCCTTGGGAGATGAGGAGGCTTCCCATACCTCCAGTATTTACCTACCAGAGCCACGCCCTCTTTGTAAGCTTGTTGAACTGAATCCAGAGGTCAAGTATTTGAAAGGAGAAGCCTTGGAACACTATATTAATTTCATCCATGCCATCAAGTCTATCCTATATTTTTAATTCACTAGAGCACCATTTAAAGGAAACCTTCAAAGAATCTTGTGTAATAGGACAGATTATTTTAGTAATTGAATAAGCCCTCCACTCCTTCCTTCAACCCACATATTTTGGGTTGAAATATTAGAATCTTATAAATTGGATTTTGCTTAAAATGAGGAGCTTAAAATGTTGCCCAAGAGATGATTCCTTAAGGTCATTTACTTATTGCATTTACCAATATTTTGGCAAAGGACCAAACATTTTTAAATTGGATGGAAAATGGAAGGTGTAGAGGGGAGGGAGTCTTTCTTACATGTTGATACTGAGATGCAATAAAGAGAAGAGAAAATTAACTCTTGCCAGTTCATGAGGATAAACTAGTTGACCTATGCTCTCTGCACTGAACCTAGCATGATTTCCTAATTTTTCTATCCAGGCCACCCATGGGGAACTGGAAGTTTCATGCAGGCATGGGTCAATGAGAGAAACCATTTCCCCAAAGCTAGCTGCTAATAAAGATAAGTCACATTAAATTTAATGCTCGCCTCTCAGAGCCTGCTTGGATAGCTCTTCATTCTTCGGTATTGTAGGTCAGTGCCCACTAAGATGCCATGGCTTGGACTATGCAGAGCCATGCATCTCTGCGTAATTCCACTAGTTGCCATTAAATCCTTTAGGTCGATCCCGTAATTCTTCATTATCATCTTCAAACCAGGTCTGCCTTTCTCCCTAGACCATATGATAATTAAAAAACCAGTTCTGATGTTTCTGTTATGCAAATAATTGTGCTAGAGATGGGCAAGTACAACAAATGTGTTTAAAAGTTGGCACTTTTCTTGACTGAATCATTGAACTTCCTCTATATGAAAACAAAGAATCCTTTAATTAGAGGATCCCTTTGGTATATTCTATGGCCTTTCAGTTAGAAAGGAATGATGCTTTATCCTAGAATCCAAAGGGGAATGTTTTCAGCACTTTACTGTAGAGCAGTGGTTTTCAGTATTTTTCATTTCATGGTACACATAAACTAATGGCATACCAAAATTCTGTGACACACCAAAAAAAAAAAAAAAAAAAATTGCCCATCTGACAAAAAATAAGTTTAATTTTGATTCATTCACACCAGATGGCTATTGATGTGTTGACTGTTGTCAGTTGTTTATTTGACAGTCTAAGGGACAATAGGTCAGTGCTCCTGACTAAATAGTCAGGTATTGCTTGTTTTAAAAATTCTTGTGGTGCACTGGTTAAAAATCACCACCATCGGGTATTCCTTCCAAGACTGTCACATCTACTCTTTTACTAGAGTAGCCATTGTTGTCAGAACAGGACTCCATAAGAAATGAATATGTCACAGAAAGAAATGTGGGTGCTTTTTAAAAAACAAAACGAAACAAAGAAAAACAACAGATGAATTTAATGGACACTAGGGTCAGATGGAGAGGCAGAACTATGGTGCTGTGAAATCTAAGATAGTAAGTTAAACTTCTTTTTAATTGTTCAATTACAATTGATATTCAACGTTACATTAGTTTCAGGTGTGCAGCATAGTGGTTAGACATTTGTAAAACTTACAAAGCCATCCCCAAGATGGTAAATTTTTTTAGAAGACATCCCACTGGAAAAAGTAGACCGTGATTCCTGAACCAGTTTTGGGGATGCAGTGCACTATTCTCAGAGCAGGATTGACTTAGATTTCTGGCTCTACTGCTTAAGACCTCTGGAAGCTTTAATCTCTGCAGCTATAAAATTCGAGTAATCATACATACCCAAGAGGGAATAAGACAGAATAATATAGCACAGAAACAGCCTGAAATAGTAACGATAATTACAATAATGATGACTATTGATAATGCCTAGAAACTGCCGAAGAAGCTGACATCAATACTTATGACTTCGTGCGTTTATGCTTGCCTGTTCCTGGAGTTTGAATTGGATTTTCCCATAGACACCATTTACTACATACCACCAACATACACATTCTGCTTTTCCTTCCCCAGTTCCTCATGACTTATTCACATCAGCTCTGCCCATTGTAACGTTGTGTTTGGAATATAATCAATTCTGCAGTCTTAATAGTTGAACAACACTCAATGAATAAATATTTATTGAGGCCCTACTATGTGCTAGGTGCTGGCAATTCAGTAATAAGTAAAAAAAAATTTGATTTGGTCTTTGCTCTTTTGGCACATATAGCCTAGTAGAGGGCAAAAAGACCAATCAAATAATCATCTAAGTCAATATAAAAATTTAAACATAATAATTGCTATAAAGGGAGCTATATGTTGCTATGAAAGTTAATATAATCTGAAGCAGGAGCTTGGATCTAGAGAAAGAGAAGTTATACATTATTGGATATTTTCAAGTAGTTTGGTTACAGTAGAATTTCTGACATAAGTCACTTTTTTGTGCAGTAATACACAGGAGGAAAGTAACATCTTCACTTGATACCATTCTCTGGACAACTGTTTGTGATATCATCTGATATTTCAATGCTTAAGTAGACTTTTCTGAGTAAAATCTCTAGGTATTAAGAATTAGCCACTTTCAAATTATCTTTCTCCTCACTTGTATGGAGAATCAGAGGACAAATTTGCATTACGCTCATTACTAGGTTCTGAGAAAGTATATGACCCATGGACCAAGAGCTGCTGCTTTCATTACAAAAAATCCACATTGCCCCCATGATGCTTACTGGTTTGCTGAGACAGCCTGGGAAAAGTGCTAAATTAACCTAATTTTTTCAGCTTTAGCAAACCTATTGCAGATATTAGCATCGGGCATTGATTCAAAAGGCCTAGCTCTTGGATTCCTTTATTTAAAATTATCAACACATTTTTTGATTTAGACAAGCTTGACTTTGTGTACCTTCTAGTTTATGAGAGCTCTTTTTAAAAATATATTTTATTGATTTTTTTACAGAGAGGAAGGGAGAGGGATAGTTAGAAACATTAATGAGAGAGAAACATCAATCAGCTGCCTCTTGCACAGCCCCAACTGGGGATATGCCCACAACCAAGGTACATGCCCTTGACCGGAATCAAACCTGGGACCTTTCAGTCCACAGGCTGATGCTCTATCCACTGAGCCAAACCAGTTAGAGCTATGGAAGCTCTTTTTGCCACCTTTCTGGATGATTTTCTTCCACAACACTAGCAATGTCTTTTTATGCACAAGTGTGGCTCCTTTAAGAGCTCCTGCTTAAAAAAAAAATCAGCAAAAGAGGAAGTAAAAATCTTTTGGCTTCTTTGAAACCCATGACATTTTCAGACCCACAGAACTAGAAGAGGAAAGCTCAGTTGGTCAGATTCTTGTTTGTTTTGTTCAGTGTTCTATCACAGCATCTTGAAGAGGGCTTATTTTATAGTAGGCACTCAGTGAATATTTGTTGAAGGATGAACAAACTCCAAATTTGCTTTGATCATATGCTCTTGGCAGGTTTCCTTTGAGACTGTAAAGATTGTCTTGGCTATATTCTATTTTCTATTACCCATTCACTTTCTTTATTGATCTTTACTGTGAATCATGTTAGACGGTCCACTGTCCTTGGTTGCTTTACCAACTCACTCTCTACTTCCTCATTACTCTATAATTTCTCAAATGGAGCTGAAGCTGGGCAGCATTTCAGGCTGGCTTAACTGACCTATGAAGCCAGAGGGCATTCAGTCCTAAATACCATGTTGAGAGCAAGGCTGATTAAAGCAGTTGGTGCCTTTGAAGACAGCTCTAGTTAAGGTTCAAGAATGGCCACTGCTATTAGAGTAATTACTAAGGAAAGTGGCAACACCCATGGTGAATTGGGCCTCAGTTCCCAGAATAGCTGAGATTCTAATTGATAACACACAGAGAACACAGCAAATCAAGAAGGAAAGAAGACTGTTAATTTTAAGTATAAACTACATTAAACAAAAACAAAGGGAAGGAAAATGAGTGTTAAAAAGAAGAAAATAATTTTTGTGCTCAGAGTCAGCATCTTCCTTTTAGGAGTCATTTTTAATGTTTTAGGATTGTTTTACATGTATTAATATTATGTCATCTTTTACCAATGCTATATCATAGCATTCTTCTATGTCCCTTTACTTGATAAGAAAACTGAGTTTCAGAAAATCTAAGTAGTGATTGATGGAAACAGGCAACTTAACTAAACCCCCCACATGTTAGCCCTTCTGACATTCTGAGTACCTTATCTATGTACCAATTACAGCTACAGTAGTGCTTTTCTCTTAACAATTTCTTATTGCTCCATGAGAATGATGTACATATCTATAATAATAAAAGCCTAGGTAGTCCCCACACTCTTGTGTGATGCCCTCATGTCATCACAAGATAGCCACCACAAGATGGCCTCTACTAGATGGCCACCCTCATGTTGTCATAAGATGGCATACACAAGATGGCCACCACAAGATGGATGATCAGGCCGATAGGAGAGGGCACTTGGAGGCAACCAGGCCAGCAAGGGAGGGTAATTGGGGGCAATCAGGCCAGCAGGGGAGCAGTTATGTGTCAATCAGGCCAGCAGGGGGGCGGTTAGGGCAGTGTTCTCAACCTGTGGGTTGCGACCCCTTTAATGGTCAAATGATTCTTTCACAGGGGTTGCCTAAGACCATCCAGCATGTGACATATTTACATTATGATTCATAACACTAGCAACATTACAGTTATGAAGTAGCAACAAAAATAATTTTATGGTTGGGTCATAACATGAGAAACTGTATTTAAAGGGCCAGAAGGTTGAGAACCACTGGGTTAGGGGGTGATCAGGCTGGCAGGCAGGCAGGTGAGCAGATAGGAGCCAACAGTCCCAGATTGTGAGAGGGATGTCTGACTGCCAGTTTAAGCCTGATCCCACAGGGCCTAAATCAACGGTTGGACATCCCCCAAGGAGTCCCAGATTGGAGAAGGTGCAGGCTGGGCTGAAGGACACTGGGCCTCTAGTATGTGTGTGTGTGTGTGTGTGTGTGTGTGTGTATACTAGAGGCCCGGTGCACGGGGTTGGGGGGAGTCCCTCAGCCCAGCTTGCACCCTCTTGCAATCTGAGACTGCTGGCTCCTAATTGCTCACCTGCCTGCCTGCCTGATCACCCCTAACCATCTCTGCCTTGGCCCCGACCTCTGCGGCTTCATTCGAAAGGACATCCGTAAGGTCATCCATCTGTCTGGTCTAATTAGCATATTATGCTTTTATTATTATAGATACTAGAGGCCCGGTGCACAAAAATTTGTGCACTCATGCAGGGCAGGGGGAGTGTCCCTCAGCCTGGCCTGTGCCCTCTCGCAGTCTGGGACCCCTCAGGGGATGTCCACCTGCTGGCGTGCCTGGCCAGCCTGGTTGAGGAGCTGATGGCTGTTTGCAGTCTGGCCAAATCCCCCCAGTGGTGACCCTCACCCCTTGAGGGTGTGGTCAGCCTGGGTTGAGGGGCTGAGGGCCATTTTCAGGCTGCCCACAGCTCCCATTGACCCAACATCCCAGCGAGGCGGCCTAGTCAGGCAGTTGCAATGGAAGCCTCCTGTTTACTCTAGCTCCATGGCTGCTGGCCTCCATCTTGGCTGGGTTAATTTGCATGCAGCCCCTCTGATTGGCTGGGCAGTGTGGCTTGGCTGGTGGGTGTGGCTTAGGTGTCTTGGAGTGATGGTCAATTTGCATATTACTTTTATTAGATTAGATGGTTCTTTTGAATTCATAGTTGCCTTTGGGTTTTTGACCTAAAATTGGGTACTTGGGCAAAAGACATATAAGAGTATCTTTATTAGTTAACTTTGATTACCTTCTTCTTAGTAATTTTAGGTACAGAAAATAGTAATCACTTTGGAGGAAGGGCAACTGGGTTTGAATGTACACAAAGGCATTAAAGTCTTACATATGAAAATACCTTGAATTATGCCTGGCACATAATAAATAGGTTCATTCTTGAATGTAAATACAGGAGAAAACAAAAAACACCTAAAATCTCTTTTCTTCCACATCTGTCTCTTAGAAGGAGTAAAGGTAGGACATAAGACTAAAAGAAGGAGGAGATGCTAGGAGCAGGAAGGAAGAGACTCCAGGAGAACATGTATCTGAAGGTGGAAGACTCCATCAGGTAGAAGCCCACCAGCCTTCTCTGTCACCCCTTCACCCGTTGCCCTTCCCAATTCCTATCTCAGCTCCAGACATAAACATTCTTGAATCCCAGTCTTCATCTAGGATATATTCACAGTGAGGTTTAATTTTAAACTAAACCCCAGATGAGGGCAGGGTCTGTGGAGTAGAGAGTCCCAGGTTTATACTTTCCATCCTCGCTTGGAAAACACTCAAGAGTTAAGAGTGAAAAGAGGGCTGAGTGGGGGGAACTGAGGATACTGCAAGTGGGGAGAAACTGTCCTGACTTTTGGCAACATCAGCTCTAAATGAATCCCATGCTTCCAATGCAGTGAGGGATAAGAAGCATTTTCTGGAAGTTAAAAATGCCAAGTGCCTGGGACTCCTTCCTTGGCATTTGAAAAGGCCATGGAAATCATCCTCGCCTCTAATTGCCAAACACCTACTAGAGCCTACTGAGCTAGTTTAAATGTGTCTGACTCCAAAGTCTAAGCTATTGTAGACTCCGCTCTCCACTGAGCCTCCCTCTTTGTGTTCAGGATGCCAGGCTGGAAGACTGGAGCTACACACTAGTCCTGAGGCAGAGGGACAGGTACAGGTGTTGGCAGTCAGTGCCTTCGCTGATGTAGCTGATAAAGTCCTGTGTACTTCCGATTGCTCGGCATGCTCGGGGGTCTTGCTGTTAACACACTGTTCTGGTTAATTGAGAGGTTGCCCACAGATGGACTGCCAACTTTTAAAGAATGATACTACAATTAAGCAAACTTAATCCAATTTTTCTTTGATGATAGCACTTGAGGACTATGCAATTAGTGCTTGTCTCGTCATTATGAATATAAATTCTCATCATAGCAGCAAATTGTAGAAGCAATGGCTCATGGAGAGCTCATATTGAGAGAATGTCAATGAGCCAGTGTTTATTCTTTGAGGGTAACAACTATTGTGGAGGTACTGCTGGTGGCAGAGGATGTGACTCTTCTAGAGGGAATGTGCAGGGGAAGCCTCTTTTAATGTTCATGCTCTACTAACAGCATTGACCTCAGCCACACAGTGTCCATTCTGCTACTGTAATGCATTATAAAGAAGATCCACCAGCACCACACCGGTGCCCTTGTATGGGGCACACATCGGTTGTGCTGCAAATAGTGGTTCAAAGGTCTGGTTTTGAATCTGTGGCGATGCTGGTTCACTTAAGGAAGGAAGCATTTGAGTTTGCATTATAGACATAGAGAATTAAAATCGAATTGAATTCCACAGGCATTTAATGTGTCTCATGTGGGCAAGGCTCTGTGCTAGGTGATGTAGAGGTACAGAGATGAAGGATGACGGCCGGTCTTAGTGTAATCTAGAGGTTTCTGGTTGTAGAAATTTTCTTCATTGAACCTGGTTCAATGAAGCCCCCAGGAAAGCCCACTGCAGTGTAGATGGATGCGAACAAGCTTGTCACTGTGAAATATGGATCTTCCATCTGTCATAGTTCACATTAGACCCTGCCAGGAAAACTTTATTTGGGAAGTGATCCCAGGAAGCACAGCTGGGGAAGGCAAGATAGGGAAGGGAAAAAAGCCAACACGAGGTATATTGCTAAGCAGGTTCCACTCTGGGCAGTTGGGGGCTGATCACGCTGGAGCTCTCTGAGGTATACATGCCAGAATTGTTCTGCCAGAGGATGGGGAGTTGAGACATTGACTGACTCCCGGCCCCATCAATTATCAGCTCCACAGTACTTTCTGGTGCACGGAGGCTCTTGAGGTGTTTGAGAAAGGCTTCTGACGGGGAGCAGGGAAGCAGAGGCTCAAGGTGGAGCTATCGCAGGATGGAAACTATCTACCCCAGTTGCAGGTGAAGTCATCTCAGCCTAGGGCTTTGTTCTTATTTATTATAATAGTTCCGGCACGTTCATCACAGGAAGCTTGGGGAACAGAGAAAATAAAATTTCATAATCTCATTTCTCAGAGATAATAACCTCTGTCATTCATCTGGTATACTCCCTACCAAAAAATTTGTTTTCCATGGCATGTATTCTATACATGTATATTGGTAGGGTTTTGCTTTGTTTTCTTTAAAATTTACTTTTGTTTGTCTTGCTGTTTCTCCACCATTCGAAGCAGCTCAGTCCTTAGTGTTGCCTTTGCCTCAGGGAGTTTTGAAGAAGTGAAAGTAGACAGTCTGTGAGGTTAGTGTATCTTCCTGTCTTTTGTGAAGGCCAATGACTATTGCAGAGATTATGCTGGATGTTTGGAGGAAAGGGGAAATCATGAACCCTGTGTCTTAGTTCAGGCTGCTATGACAGAATACCATGAACTGGGTGGCTTATAAACAATAGATTTGTTTCTCAGAGTTCTGGAGGCTGGGAGTCTGCTGTCAAGGGGCCAGCATGGTCAGGTTCTGGTAAGGGCCCTCTTTTGTGTTGCAGACTGCTGACCTCTAGTGTCTCCACCTGGCAGGGAGCAGAGAGCTATCGGGTCTCTTTTGGAAGGGCTCTAATCCCATCCAATTGAGCTCCATTCACATGACCTGTTTACCCCTCAAAGCCCTATCTTCAAATACCATCACAACAGGGGTTAGGGTTTAACTTGAGTTTGGGAAGGGGACACAAACATTCAGTCTCTGGTATCCTGACTGTAGCACAAGAGAAGAAAGATTTAACCCAAGCTTGGAGAGATGCTGGAGAACTTGGGTACATCAGGGCCCCTTCCAGTTTGTGCTGTACCCTGGGTGGGTGGCCAGAACTTAGAAGGGCAATACCTTGATGTCCCAGAAAGACTGGACCTAAGACACAGGGGGTCCCAGCCTGGCCAGTGCTTCCAGTGCCCCACATGAGGTACAGAAGAAGCAGATCCACCTTCTGAAGTTTGCATGCCTTCTGGGGCAGTGGCTTCTGGGGACGGATAAGTGACCAATCCAGACCAATGATGATGACGACTGACGATTTAAGGGGGCTCTTTGATGTTTGCTCTGAATCATGCTCTGGGACTTTTTATTAAAACCCTAAGGAAGGGGCCCCCCAGAAATGACTGATGTGAATGATCCCTGTGGATGTAGACTCACAACTGACTTTAGTTTAAGAAGTAAATAAAATAAAATGAAGAATTAAATCCAATTACTCACCTAAAATAATAGCATTGGGAAAAATTATTTCTTCTGTCAATATATGTTTATTTACTGAGGTAGTCACCAAATGTATGAGCCTTAGTTTCTCACATTTATTGCCACTGAATTGCACATAGCACTATTTTGTAAATATTTTAATCTTTTGAAACTATGATTATGTCTCTTTATCATTTCTAAACTAACCTATTTTTACCCCTGTCTGCTCTGAACTGCTTTTCACCAGCTCATCCTTCTATAAACAGCCTGGTGTGCCTTTTTCATGGGTCCATGTGGTAGTACCTCCCAGATTCAGTCCACCTTTGCTTGTGCTGGTGATGGGAGGGTCAACGAGGGGTTGGTGAGGGACAAGACAAGATGCTTCCGTGAGCTGGCAGTTTGGCAGTGACCTCAGTAATGTGAGGGAGATAGCAAGTTAGCTTTGTGTCCGTAGTGTGTGACTGGGATTTTGGGTGGGTCAGTACAAAGCAGCTTTGTCTTTTAAGTTTATGGAACTGGCAGAACATTAAGGCAGAGCCAGACATCCGGAGGCCTTTTGGAAAGGCAGAACTCAAACCTCGGAAAAACTTGTTCCTGTATTTAGAAATTACTTTAGAAGGCAAGTTTTTAAAAAAGGGATTGAGAATAGAACAGAAACAGTCCTCAGCTCTCAGGTACGTACGACGGAGTCAGGAATAAGTAGGATAGAGAGGAAGACTGTCACGCCGCAACATTGTCCTGGAATTCAGCTAAGGGGGAAAGTTCAGTGGAGAGTGCTTGGCAGCAGGCACCGAAGAATCCATTAGTAAAAGGAGTGGATCGAAGGTTGTGAACCCTGCTGAAAGGTACAGGCTATTTAATGAAAATTCAGTGCCATCAACCCCATTCCTGGCTCTCTTTCACATGCTTTTGTATTC
Organism: Murina feae; assembly: GCA_004026665.1. Taxonomy (NCBI): domain Eukaryota; kingdom Metazoa; phylum Chordata; class Mammalia; order Chiroptera; family Vespertilionidae; genus Murina; species Murina feae. The sequence continues at coordinate 28,201 of PVJC01020039.1, forward strand.
ATTTGTTAATGTCATTTCTCTTTTGTTTGGTATTCCCTACCCCCACTTAGTTCTAATTTATTTTACTTTGTTGCCTTAACTCATTTTGGAACAAAGTAAGATAAATAAAAGCATTTTTTACCCCTTAACAAATACTACATTAGGAGGATCTGGAAAAAAAATTAAGAAAGTATTTACTAATCTAGCCTCACTAGGAGATTTCTAGCCCAAAGAATATTACATTCTCGTAAGGACTGTGTCCTAGATGCACTGGGATATCAGTCATCATTGCAAAAATAAAAGATATTCATTCATAGAATATGCCCATGTAATTCCTATTCCTGTGAATGATATGGTACAATTACATATGGGGCTAAATTTAATGCTGAAGAAAAGATGAGTATGGATAATTTAAACTAATAAAAGCGAAATAGTAAAATTAACCGTTTCTTCGAGACAGGGTAAGCCACGCCCACCAGCCAATCAGAGCGGCTGTATGCAAATTAGCCCAGCCAACATGGAGGCCGCCACTCACGGACCTGAGTAAACGGCAGTTTCCATTGCGGCAGGAATGAAAGTGAAGCTGCGCCCGCTCCACTTAAACTGGCTCTAGCGAAACACAGATTTGAAACAATATAATGATCATAGAATCCTCCGGAGCTGAACGACTCAGCAGCCCGGGCCTAACCAGTAAAAGTAACAATTGTTTCATTATAGACGCTGCGAGGTGAGGCAGAGGAGGCTTCGTAGTTAGAAGGCCACCTTAAAGGAACAGTGTATCAATTATAGAAGATAAACAAACTCCAGAAACCTGCATCCAGCCAGCCTTGCTGGGACGTTGGGTCAATGGGAGCTGTGGGCAGCCTTAAAGCCCATCACCCAGGGTGGCCACAACCCAATGGGGTGAGGGACGTTCCTGGGGGGCTTGGCCAGCCTGGAGACAGTCATCAGCCCTCACCCAGGCTGGTCAGGTACGCCAGCAGGTGGACATCCCCCGAGGGGTCCCAGACTGAGAGAGGGCACAGGCCGAGCTGAGGGACCTCCTGAGTGCAGAGAGCGGCTGCAGGGCAGGACAGCGCAAAACCCAGGACCCGTGAGTGGGAAAGAGGCGGCAGGATTGGAGGGCACCGGGAAGCGGGTAAGAGGCGACAGGGGGTCGGCAGCCTGCTTGGTGGGCTTCCCAGGCCCTTTGCGGGGCATTGGGGAGCAGGTAGGAGGTGGCAGGGGGTCGGCGGCCTGCTTGGCAGCTGTCCAGGCCCTTTGCAGGGCATTGGGGAGCAGGTAAGAGGTGGCAGGTGATCGGCGGCCTGCTTGGCAGCTGTCCAATTCCTTGGAGGGGCATCGGGGAGCGGGTAGGAGGTGGCAGGGGGTCGGTGGCCTGCTTGGCAGCTGTCCAGGCCCTTGGAGGGGCA
>PVJC01020040.1:0-29588 GCA_004026665.1 Murina feae
AAAAAATTAAAATGTTATATAAGAGAGATAACTAAAAAGGATTACTTTTATAGCCTAATTATAGTCAGTATAAGCAAATTACAGGACTAGCTTGTATTCCAGATATAATTTTGTTTTTCTTGTGTGACTAGATATTGACCCCTTAGGACACAGATGTGAAAATACATTCTTTATACATAGATTCCAGCTTATCCTATGATTGCCTATAACTATTACTTTCTCTCTTATATTTTTTATTTCTATAACTCTGTTATAAGAACATCAGTAATAGAAAAATTTCAAAGAAATGTGATGTAGAGATTGAAAGCAAACACTACCCTCCAGCAATTACACAATTTATTTTCTGCATTCATATTTTCTTAAATATAAACACATATAATGCTTTGGGGAAACTGAGGTTCAGAAGGATTAAATGATATTTCCAAAGTAAGAAAGCTAGAAAACAGCAATGCCAACTTTAAAGTCTACAATTCCTAACTTTTAATCTGTTCATCCATCAAACACAGACAGAAATATTTTAATGGTAAAGGTTAAATTACAGAGATTCACATCCCTTACACGATCGAAAGACTTACAAGGCAAGACATGGGTACATTTGCTCTCTGCTTGTACAGAAGTTTAAGAATTTTACTCCAAATTCCAAATGACTAACTTTCCTAGCTATACGTTCCTTCAAAAATTTTATTTTAAAGGTCCTTAGCTCCTAATATCTTAAAAACTACCAATTCATTGTCAAATCACATTTTTAGGAAAAACAAATACTTTTAAATATAATAACAATCATAAACCACTCAGTCTCAAAGAGTGTGTCTTCTCAGATCATGAAATGTGAAAAATGAGTCTAAACCTGAACTTTGTGTCTCTCAGCCTTTCTGCTGTCCTTGATTTAAGTCAGTTCGGCTTTCAATGGTTGATAGCAGCCAATTCAGAGACCACACAAGATTTCTCACTACTGCGCCTGAGCAAGCATGTTCAAAATGAAATGTTTACCAACATCCTGCAGATTCCTTAGCCTCACCTACGAATTTGAAAGAGCACATTGCCCTCTGACTGATAGGGCTACTTTCGCAATTGCCTTTCCCAAAAGAGCATAACAGAGCTTTGCCTTTCAGAAAGGGCTTAGATGGGAAAGCCACCGACTGTTAAGGACAGGCATACGTGTGCACTGATGGCAATCCTTTTGAATAAACATGAAACACCAGATTTTCAAAGAAATATGTTTTAGAAAAGCTTTGCTTTCTCTCTCTCTCTCTTTTAAATATATTTTTATTTATTACAGAGAGGAAAAGAGAGGGGGAAAGAGATGGAAACACCAATGATGAGAGAGAATCATTGATCAGCAGCCTCCTGCACACCCCAAGTGTGAATCAAGCCTGCAACCTAGGCATGTGCCCTGATCAGAAATTAAACCATAAACTCCTGGTTCATAGGTCAATGCTCAACCACTGAACCACACCGGCTAGGTCACTATTTGTTTTCTAATCCAAGTATGAAAATATCCATGTTGACATCCATAAAGTTAGCAACAGTGATATTTGGTGCTCACGGCTGCCAGAAATCAGGAAAGCCCACTACAGTGCCAGCTTTTCTCTCTTTTTAAAAATCTTTGTAAAGTCTAAGCAGATGATGAACAGAAGCCAATATCAGGATAATGACTTATCTATTAGAACAATACAATCATATCTGTGGCAGAGTCAGAGGTACAAGTCGTATTTTAATTAACAGGCAACACTTCACACTTATGGAGTGATCATGGGAAATAACTATTTATTCTGAGCACTTTCGGTTACACTAATGGGCTAGTGGATTATTGTTAATATATCAATGATTTGAAATACAGTTCAATTTAGAGTTCACTGTACAAATAAGGTATATAAGCACACAGCTTCAAACAGGAACACATCACAGAGATGTCTGGGGATGAAAGCAGGGGTGAGAAGTCTATTTTCTTCCTTCTGTCAATGCTCCATCATCAGTGGTACACAGTCGCTAGTTCACTACCAGCCCCGGTTCGCCTGAGTTCATGTGTGTTCTGTTCAGTGCAAGAGATATGTATCAAGTACCCCCTAAGTGTCAAACACAAGGCTACATGCTGAAGTTACAAAGATGAACAAGACACTTCCTGAACTTATGGAGGTCAAGTTTATAAACAAGCTGGTGAGAGAAGCATTTGTCATTCCTATTTGCTCCATATATTGCTTCACCTAAGAGTCACCTTTGGTGAGGTCCCTTATCTTCAAATCTACTTTCCATCATTTCAGCTTTGGTACTTTATTTATTTGTTTTTTTTAATCCTCACTCAAAGATATGCCCATTGACTTCAAAGAGAGAGAGAGAGAGAAGAGTGAAGAGGGAAACATTATTGGTTGCCTCCAGTATATGCCCTGACCAGAACAAAACTCCCATCCTAGGTATGTGCCTGACCAGGAATCAAGCCCCTTTTGGTATACTGGACAGCGCTCTAACTGAGCCACCCAGCCAGGACTCAATTTGATGCTTTAAAACAGTACACTGTGAAATACAAAACTCAAAGTACACCCAGTCTTTGTCTGGAGGAAATAGAAATGCTTTCCTTTATTTTATATTTTGTTTTTTAAAATATATTTTTATTTATTTCAGAGAGGAAGGGAGAGAGAGATAGAAACATCAACGATGAGAGAGAATCATCCATTAACTGCATCCTGCATGCCCCACACTGGGGATCAAGCCCACAATCCAGGCACGTGCCCTGACTGGGAATTGAACTGCAACCTCTCGGTTCATAGGTCAATGCTCAATCACTGGGCCATGCTAACCGGGTGAAATGCTTCCCTTTAAAAAGCAGCAATTTAAGCAGCCAGGAGAGAAGAGTTCTGTGATACGAGACAGAGAAGAGAGGAGGAAAGAAGACAGTGAGACCCACCAAACAACTCTGTTTTAAGTTAAACTTCCAAGAAATGAGCTCAGAGCTCAGTGCTAGAGTTGATGAGTAACTGCAGAGACCTGCCATTGTTAGCATCCTGATCAGATTTGCAGGTGCCAGACACTCTGCAATTGCCAAAAACATCCCAAGGAAGCGAAGAAGCAAGTTACTTGGAACAAACCTTAGCCTGCAGCGAAGGGCAAATCTGCTGGAATAATTCCTCTAATTCTACCACACATACCAACTCTGTAACAGGATAATTACAGAGGCAACCGGAAAAGCAAGAGATTATGTATTATAGTAGCTGAATTTTATCTTTCCCTAGATAAGAGTCCAGCTACTGGGGAGAGAGAGCCTTCTCTACCTTGAAAAATAATTTTTCTCCTGTGAGTATTGAATTGACAGTGTAATACTAAGCTAAATTGGTTTAAAAGATGAAGACGATGCTCTGAGGCAGTCACCCAGACTGGTAGCTCACCTCCTTTTCCTGTTGTTCACATATTGCCAGTGGTCATATTATCACTGTGATTAGCTAGTTAATATTAATAACAGGAAGAGAGCAAAGGGGAGGCCAGACATTATAACCTTAGTCATCTGGGCAGCTTCCCCAGGAGGCTACAGCTTCATGTGCTAAAGGAACCATTGTCCACTCCCTGCAGATCACGGGGATTGAACAAAAGGGGGAGAGGGCACATGCACAGTAAGGATGGGGTGACAAGACTGTTGAGACCAGCAAAGGGCACTTCATTTTTCAGAATTGGGGACCATATTTTATTCTAAAGAAAGAGACAAACAACACAAGATCATGTTGTCTCACACACACACACACACACACACACACACACACCTGTGATGTGACTAGATTATATCTTGGAGGTGGGCATGCGGGCTCCAGCATCACCCATTAGAACATAAGCCAGGGCAGTCAAGACAGAACCAGTGCAATATGACCTGGCCACAGGCCGTGTCAGAGGAGCTATGCATGGGACAACCATGCTGGGCCCTCACGAGAGAGGAAGTCAGCACTCCCCATTCAATCAGGGTGTGGGATGTGGAGCAAGGCATCCAAGCTGCCTCCTCTGGTAATGGAAGGAAAGGTCATTAGATTATGTTGTGAGGTGGCTAAATCCCCACTCACCCACAGAAATTCCGAAGTGTACTAGACAGAATATTTTCAAAGTCAGGCATTCTATAGCTCAGGCATTCGTCTTACATAACACAATTTTGTCAGTTGGATTTTGAAAAGTGTTTCTAACCACAGTAAATCCCTTTTCAGCAATTTAGCAAAATTGAAGTGATTTACAAAATAAGTGAAGAGATACATTATGTTGTTTGTCATCATTTTCCAAAACCACTGGGGTTACAAAGAAGCATAAATATTTCAAAATGTGCTCAGGATAGTTTAATTCTGTCTTTGGCAATTTATAACTTTACAAGACATAGATTACCAAGATGTATTCTAGTAATCACTAATTGTTTTTAGTTTATACATTAATATATTCATTTCATAATTGTAAGTGAAATAATGAATACTAATGTTCAAAGCTGTGGTCTTTTTGCATAACTTAACTAATTTTAATGGTTGAAAACTTAATTAGGTAGATTCTAAGTGAAATCAGCTTTGGTGATAAATGTGTTTACCATTAATCAAAATGGACAGTAGTTTCATGCCATAATGAACTACTAGATCCATGGCTTCAACAATTTTTTACCCTATTCAGACCTGCAATCTATTTTTTTAAATATATTTTATTGATTTTTTTACAGAGAGGAAGGGAGAGGGATAGAGCGTTAGAAACATCGATGAGAGAAACATTGATCAGCTGCCTCCTGTACACTCCCTACTGGGGATGTGCCCATAACCAAGGTACATGCCCTTGACTGGAATCAAACCCGGGACCCTTGAGTCCACATGGCCGACCTCTGTCAACCGAGCCAAACTGGTTAGGGCAGACCTGCAACCTATTAATCCTACCACTTTTTCACTGTGTCCCCCTCCCCCCGCCATGTCCTGTCTCTCCCCCAACTAGCATACAGTGTAGGGATCATTGTTAAATCACACCATTGCATATAGCTTCAACTCTTAGCCCACTCTGTCTGTACTGTAATTGTCTGGCCAAGACTCTACCTTGTTGAATCCAGTGTTGCAGGTCCCTTGCACCAGGCAAGCCGCTGGATGTGGCTGGAAAACACACACAGGAACATGCCGCTGGCCTCAAACCAGAGCTGTGTTCTTAGACTGCTCATCAAGTCTACATTTCCTTGTCCATTCACTTCTTTTTCTTATGTGTTTTTCATACTTTGTTATGTCCCAGGCCTCTAATCTTTCTGTACCATCCTATCCCTCATCTGAATACTTTGCTTCCTATTTCCTTGAAAAACCAAAAGCAGTCAGAAATGAATATCCTTCAGCACCTGCTCTCAGAAGCATTCATCTATATGCAGTTGGCCCATGGCCTCAAACCTTCCCTCCTGTTACTACAGAGGGACTGGCCATGCACCATCCAGAGTAAACTATTCATTGTGCACACACATCCCTCGTACATATCCAATGTGATTATTCCACCAATTCTTCCTTCTTTCTCCAACATCAACATTTCCCCTCCCTACTGGATCATTTCCTAAAACATACAAATGTGCTATTATTTTTCCCATCTTAAAACAATAAAACTCTCTTACTCTCAGCTCTCCCCCCCAGTTTCCTCCCCACCTATCTGCTCCCTTTCATAGAGAAACTTGTCAAGAGTTGTCTTTAAAGGACTCATTCCACTCTCTCCTCTACTACTCTCTTTTGAATCTATTCCAATCAAGCTATCGCCTCACCAAGCCAACACCACCTGCAGCTCCTACCTGCCGCTCCCACTCATCCCAGCCCCACTGTGCTTGCAGCAGGCTTGTGCCCAATCAGTCCCCAATTGGGAGAGGCTCATGCCACTGCAGCAGTGCTTACCAGCTATGAGCCCCGTGTCTGGCGCCCTCCCAAGGGGAATGACCTGTGGAATCGGACTGAAACCAGCTTTCCAACATCCCCCAGAGGGTCCCAGATTGTGAGGGTACCCCACCAGTGCAGGATCAGGATGGGGAAGACAGTAGGAGGGTTCCAGGGCGTGTCCGGCCCATTTCGCTCAGTCCAGATCAGCCAGATCCCAGCAGCAAGCTAATCTACTAGTTGGAGCATCTGCCTGCTGGTGGTCAGTGCACTTCATAGCAAGTGATTGAGCAGCCTTAGCATATCATTAGCATATTATGCTTTGATTGGTTGTTCGGTTGTTCTACTGTTTGATCTATTTGCATATTAATCTTTCATTATATAGGACTAGAGATCAGGTGCAGGAAATTTGTGCATGGAGTGGGAGTCGGGGGTGGGGTGGTGTCCCTCAGCCCAACCTGCACCCTTTCCAATCTGGGACCCCTTGAGGGCAGTCGGACATCCTTTCTTTTCTTTTTCTTTTTTTTTTAATTTTGTTTTATTGCTTGAAGTATTACAAAGAGTGTTAGATAAGTCTCCATTTTTTCCCTTGACCTTCCCCCCTTCTTCCCTCCTCTCAGTGTCTTGTGTCCATTGATTATGCTTATATGCATGCATACAAGTCCTTCAGTTGACCTCTTAACTCCCCCAATCCTCCCCAGCCTTCCTGCTGTAGTTTGACAGTCTGTTTGATGCAGCTCTGCCTATGTATCTATTTTTGTTCTTCAGTTTATATTGTTCTTTATTATCCATACGGACATCCCTTTCACAATCCAGGACTGCTGGCTCCCGACCTCTCACCTGCCAGTTGCCCCTAACCACTCCCCTGCCAGCCTGATCAAAGCCTAACTGCTCCTGTGCTGGCCTGACTGCCCCTAACTTCCCTCCCTCTCCCAGGATGGTCCCCACAACTGACCTCCCCTGCAGGCCTGGGTCCCCCACAACTGCCCTCCCCTGCAGGCCTGGGTCCCCCCCAACTGCATTATTCTGCCAGTGTGATTCCCCCAAACTGCCCTCCCCTGTCGGCCTGGATCCCCCCCAACTGTCCACCTCTGCCAGCCTGGTCCCCCCCAACTGTCCTCCCCTGCAGGCCTGGGTTTCCCCCAACTGCCCTCTCCTGCAGGCTTTGGCCCCTCCCAACTGCCCTCCCTTGCTCGCCATCTTTGACCACATGGAGGCAGCCATCTTGTAATGGTCAATTTGCATATTACTCTTTTATTAGATAGGATTTCATCTAGCCTCAAAGCTTTAAATGCCATATAAGAACTGATATCATCAAATGCATGTCTCCTCACAGATCTTGCCCCTAAACTGTACACTGGAATGTCCAACTGCCCACTTGACTTCCATGCTTTGATGTCTAATAGCATTTCAGAATTCACAGATCTCAAACAGAGTGGCTGAGCCCACCCTGTCCAAGCTTGCTTCTGTCGTTCTCTCCACACCAGTAAAGGACAACTCCATCTTCCAGCTGCTCAAGCCCAAATCCTGTCATTCCTACCTCCACAATAGTTGGAGAACCTGTCACTTCTCACCACCTTTCTTACTCCAGCCCGTTCCTTAACTCCATCACTTTTCCCCAGACATGCCCATGGCTTGCTCCCTACTTCCTTTGATTCTTTGCGCAGATATCATCTACTCAGGGAGGCTTTTCCTGACCACACTTTTTAAAATAGCACCTTCTTCTCACACTGCATGCCCTACTGCTGTTCCCTGCTTTATTTTACCCCATTGCATTTACCACAATCTGATACACCACATCTTTTATTCAGTTGATTATTAATTTTGTATATCCCTTAGAATACAGCTCAAGAGGGCCCAGCATCTGAAACACAACCTACAACATGAACATCAATGAATGATTAAATCTTTTATATCTTCTGGAAATAAAATTATATAACGGAATCAAGAGAAAAATAATGTGATCACTTGGAGCAAGGAGGAAGAGCTGACCCAAACAGCAGCTGGACACCACTTTTTGAAGTTATCCACTGGTTTGATGATTCAGATAAAACATTTTGGCATATAACTATGCTTCCTCCAAAAAGTGCTGTGTGTGAAGAGTATGCTATTTCAATATAAATCATGTCTGGAATATTTCTTGCCATGATTTAACTCAATGTCTCTCATTGCTCAGAGCCAACCTGTCTCATAAGTCAGTCTTCTTGTTTGAGAGCCTTGCTGACAGCAAGAAAGCAGAGGGCACCTGTGCCTCTTTATTCTGACAACATGCATCTGTGTTACTGGTAACTCCTCTGTACTGGATCCAGCAGCGGCTGAACCCTGGGCCCTGGGCAATCTGGCTCCCACTGTGCCTCTGCGGGAGTCTGACAAGAAACAGTGGAAAACCAATGCCCTTATTGTGGCTGCAAACCAAGATTTCGCTGTGTCCCTCAACCCCTCCAGCAGGAACATTGGCATCACAATATGAATCTTTTTATACCTGTGTTTACTTGATATATCACAAAACAGAGGCTAGCCACATAAGCAGAGAGAGTTTTAAAAGTCTATTTTATAATCAACAGCCGATTTATAATTAACAGTGAAGTCTTTGATAGTGAACATTGATTTAGAAATTGTCAAAGAGAATTAGTTTCCTAATTTTTAAAGACAATGTGCATATCTGATGGGGCAGAAGATGTATAGCTCACTGAAACCTACCCACATCCTCCTAGGGAGACTGTAATTAGGCAAAAGTATATTGACTTCTCAAGATACCAAGGCATGCGCATGTCTCATTCACACAATATTCACCAATTCTAGCTATGGAAAGAGCGGTGCCCATGGATGGAAACCACTGACTGAGGGTCTAAGGCAGTGGTTCTCAACCTGTGGGTCGGGACCCCTTTGGGAGTTGAATGACCCTCTCACAGGGGTCGCTTACATCCTGCATATCAGATATTTACATTATGATTCATAATAGTAGCAAAATTACAGTTATGAAGTAGAGATGAAAATAATTTTATGGTTGGGGGGCCACCACAACAAGAGGAAGTGTATTAAAGGGTCGTAGTATTAGAAGGTTGAGGGAACCTTTTTCTGCCCAGGGCTATTTGTATATGTATAACATCATTCTCAGGCCACACAAAATTATCAACTTAAAAATTAGCTACTATATTTGGTCAAACATTTCATTAACTCACCCCTAGTGCCTTGGAAGGGCCAGACGGAGTGATTTCAAGGGCCTTATGCAGCTGGCGGGGCGGACGTTCCCCTGGTCTAAGGGAACTGGTCTAAGGGAACTGTCCTAGGAATTTAAAAATAATTAACAAAATTTCACACATCAGGACATATAAAAAAACACAAATCTTCGCCTGCAGCTATAAAAGCTTATATACAATTAAGCAAGCAGGATGTAGTAATACAGGTGGGGTTTAAGTCCTTCGGTCTATTGCCAGCAGTGGAGAAGATGGCCACAGGGCGCTCTGCCTTACCTGTGATTACATCTCATAAAAGCCTTAGAAACTTCGGTTAAGGATCTCGATATTTCTGAGTAAAATGTGTGCCCTGTATAACAAACCATTGTCACTTTCATTCACTTTAGGCTGTTTACTTGCTTAATTGGGGTTGGTTTCATTCTTCAATGCTGGAAATCTGACCTGGAGTACTGAATGTTAATGACAAAACTCTGGGAAGAACAACTGAAAATAGTTACCCTTGTTTATTTCTATCCTAAAAATTAATTGTATGTAAATGAATGTGTAAAGAGCATTGCTGAGTACTGTCATTGGAAATTAAACTCTTATTTTAGTTAGCTGACTTTTCTGCAACGTTATTTTTTTTCTTCCCTCACCCCACTTTCCCTCTGGTAATCACCATACTGTTGTTTGTGTCTGAGTGTTTCGTTTTGTTTTGTTTTTTTCATAATCCCTTTACTTTTGCACCCAGCACCCCTCTGACAGCTTTCAGTCTATTCTCCAGTCTGTTTCTATTTTGTTTGTCAGTTTATTTTGTGTAAAAAGGAAAGAAATCTTGCCTTTTGCAACAGCATGGATGGACCTGGAAAGCATTACACTAAGTGAAATAAGGCAATCATAGAAAGACAAGTTCCATATTAAACACTATGTTTTAGAGAACTTCGTGGTTGAGAACCCTGGAAGCAAGCTTGGTGAGCACATAAAAGTGCTTAGGTTACAGATCAAGACAAAGCAGTTTTGAAATTAGAAAAGGAAGGGAAAAGCACATAATTAACTTGCTAATTGTTTCTCTTAATGTGGATGCTAGCCACTGGAGATATTTTAGCGGGGGGAAATGAAGCTCTTTGCAGTCTTGGCCAGGCTAGCGCAACGCAGTCTTTGGGGGGATTGTCCCCATGAGGCAGGCAGCTCAGTCAGCCCCTGCAGCTTTTTCTCTCTAGAAGTTGAGAGCAAACTTTTTTTCCTACAAGTTGAGAGTGAGACTTAGCAGTCATGTTTACATTTCTTTCTTTTCTTTCTCTTTATACTTTTCCTAAGTAAAACTACTTAACCTTTCCCGTTTCATGCTGGCTGTTCTCCTCCCTTCCAAGCCCTTGCCTTTTGGAAGGTACCAAGGATCACTTTCCCTTAAAAAGTGATGTTCTAGGCCAACTGATCTCACTCTGCTGCTCCCACAATTGCTGACCACAAATACCTGCAGCATCTCTCCTGAATTAAATTTAGAGAGCTGAATGTTTTTTCCAAAATGGGAAAATGCCATCATATAAAGATTCTGAAACAAAGAAGTCACTGACCTTCTCAGAAAAGCTGAATAGCATTGGAGAGGAAGGCATTTTTTCTGGCCCAAAAGAGTCTGCAAGTGCTTGTGGACAGACCCAGGACTCATTGCCATGGATCGCTAGGCCTTAGCAAGTAGCCTGGGATCCTAGAGATACTCAATGCATGCTGTTTAGAATGGGGAACTTAAAGTGACATATTGGTTTTGCTGCTACTGTTACTCTTACTGCTATGGTAAATGATTATTGATTGCTACTGAGTTTTCATAGTAGTTATTGAATCCTCCCAATAATCTGAGGTTAGGGTTAGAAGCTTGAAAAGACCTCACCATTGAAGGAGTGGTAACTGACATGTCATTCAAATTCCCCATACTTAGGAAGGCACAGTGAACTTGTAATTGATCAATTTTTTTGCGGGGGCGGGGGGGGGGTAAGGATAGGAGGAGATGTTTGGGTTAAACCTAGCCAATGATTAAGATAAGGAATAGAGTCTGTGTTTAAAATAGGGCAGCTGCATTGCACTAATGGCTTATCAGTGATTAAAGGTTAAGAACAAAGTCCCAGTTCCATCAAAGAATTTGACTGAAAATTAAGGAGGACAGAATTTCCATCTTGTAGAGGATCACCTGTGGGGTTAAGAGGAGGCTGCAGCTCATGGAGCTGCCTCAGGTAAGCCAGAAATTGTGAAAGCAAGCTGCAAAAGCTCAGTTAACTTAGAGTTTTGAATACATGTATAGAAGAGTGGTTAAGAGCCTTGATTTTAGAGCCAGACTGCCTGAGTAAGAATCCTGGCCAATTGCTACCTGTTGGGTCAATTACTTAACTTCTCTGTGCCTGAGCATTCTCAACTATAAAATATGGATATTAACTACCTCGTAGAGTTATATGCATTAATGAAATGTATGCAAATCTTAATCTGCCTGGCATAGAGTCAGCAGTAAATAGGCCCTGGCCAGAGTCTGGCTGAGTCCTCACCCTTGTAACTGAAAAACTGCAGGTTCAGCTGTGCCACAATAAAAACTAAACTCATGAAAAAGGAAAGAGGTTTTATTCAGGTTCCAGACAACCTGGAAGAACGGTGGACTTCCATCTCAAAGACTATCCCCCTTCCTGCTCAAGCCCTTGGTTCTTATAGGGATAGGAAGAGGAAGCCTTTTTTCTATTTAATTATCTTGCTAGCTTCTGGCATGCTCAGGCCCTATCCATTCATCTTTCTAGCTTTTGGCACCCTTGGTGTAAGAGCCTCTCCCCTGCCATCTTGGCCATTGGGGAAGTCTCTCTAGCCCTCCAACTAAGTTAACAATTCCCCCCTTTGAAACTCTGGACCCTTGTAATCTTATAAGGGTAAATGGACTGAGTTCTCATCTTCTGTAGTTTCTTCCTGCTATCAGGGGTGCAATATTACCTATCCCCATGTCCAGGGATTCTTGCTATCTTCTAAAGGAGAAGGGGGTCAAGAAAGGAGGAAAGCAAGGGAGAAGGATTGCTGCCTCTGGAAAGGGGTATACGTGATGTGTTTTCGATAGGCCTGACAGATTCTTTCTAAAAATTCCGAAGGATCTTTGTTTGGTGTCTGTTGAACATGGCATATAAGTTTCAAACTCTTCTGTTTAGAAACTCCTTTCTTAAGCCCTTCCAATGCGCACCTTTTGGAATGTTTTAGGAAGGCTAGGTGCCCACTATGTGGGTCCCAGTTGGGTTCTGTCAAGGGGTCTGATTCTCATGATGGAAGTGATGCGCCTCTTCATTAACCTTATCTATAACTAGCTGCCTTACATCTGCCATTAGTAGGATATTAAGGAGAGACTGTATACCTTCCTAGTTTGAATGGTGAGTGCCAAAAAAATGGAGGTCATAAGATCTGCCACTTTCTGAGGCTGTTCCCTTTATGAGGGGTTGAGATTCTTCCAGTTCAGTAAATCTGAAGTGCAAAATGGAATATGTGCCTATAGTGGCCAGCAGACTGGCCTTACCAGTTTATTCCACCTATAGGGTATGGCCACAAAAGGGACTGTCCTGCTCCAAGGAGAGGTGCTCCCTAGCCAAATTGGGTGCCCTGCTGGAATTTCAAGGGGAAGACCATTCTTCCTCATACAGGGGTGGTGCTGTCACCCCTCTGGGCCCTGTCTCAGGGCTATCTAGCAGTGGGGGTGGGGAAATCTTCCTGCTGCTAATCTCGGGTCCCCAGGTTCAGGGCATTAAAAAACTCATTTCCTCATTTCCTCTCCTTCCTGTGTCTTATCAGGGAAGGGTTTTGAAGCCAATTCCCTTCTCTGCATGATTAGTTTGTTCCCTTTCTTTGCTGAATCCTTATTACGTAAAGACATAAGCACCTGGACATAAGAGATTTTTGTCCCATTTCCCTGACTGTTGGCAAAGCAATTCCAATTATATGATGGTGTGGTAATTTAGGGAAACATCTAGGGACCATTTCCCCCCATAGTCTAAAGTACACATAGGCCAAGCAGTGTTACAATAGAAAACAATTCCTTCTTAGTCATTTGGTCACAGCAGTACATGGACCAATTTGCTAAAATTCAGGCCAGTTGGCTCCCGTTAGGAGTTGAAACAGAACAACCCCTGGTGGCACAAAAGTACAAACCCCAAACTATAACCATAGACATGTCCCAGACAAAGTGAAAACTTAGAAACAGAACTTGGATCTTTAATTCCGTTAGTCCAAACGAGCACTCACAAGCAAGTCTTAGCATCATATTCCCGGCCAGCTGATACCACAGTGGTCCTGACTGGACCCAAATGGCATAAAGCCCAAGCAGCACAAAGCTCAAGTGTCAACAAAGCCCAAACAGCAGGGATAGAGGCCCCTAGTGTGCATGCTGGTTTGACTTACCATAGGGGAGTCCATCTGCTCCCCAGAAACCTGTTTCCTTTAAGCAGCCAACTGTTTCAGGCTGCTGATACCTTGAAGAGTACAGGTAAATTCCCAGAGAAAAGTTCTTGGCAGTTGCTGGGTAGTTCCCACAGTCCTGCTCAGGGGTCAACATGTGACAGGCAGCTGGGACCCCAGACCAGCCCTCCAGGACTTACCGAGATCCATGTTGTCCATGCAGAGTCTCAAAAAACAGTAACGGAAAAAAATGCAGGTTTGCCTGTCTGTCACAATGAAAACCAAACCTGTGAGGTAGGTGCTGGTGCAAAAGGAAAGAGGTTTTATTCAGGTGTGGCACAACTTGGGAGAACAGTGGATTCCTGTCCCAAAGATCATTTCTCCTTCCTATTTTTTTTCTATCCAATTATCTTGCTAGCTTTTTGTGCACTAGGGTCCTGTCCACTCATCTTTCTAGCTTTTGATGTGCTGGAACCTATTCATTCTCTTTCTAACTTTCTACATGCTCAGGCCCTCTCATTCATCTTTCTAGCTTTTGACATGCTTAGTGTAAGATTCCTTCCCCTGTGACATCTTGGACAATGACGGGGATTCCTTGGTGCTCCAACTGACTGTCTACAGTGCTACCTGGCTGTTAGCACCACCCCTTGGTGTTGCTCAATGCGTTTACTAGTGTTTCTTGAAGTACGTGTGTTTGGTGGGAGCAGGTTGCCAGAAGTGGGTTATGGAAAAGACTCATTAGGCTTATATCATATACTAGAGGCCCAGTGCACAAAGTTCATGCATGAAGTGGGAGTGGGGAGTAGGGGTGGTGTCCCTCAGCCCAACCTGCACCATTTCCAATCTGGGACCCCTTAAGGGATGTCCGACTGCCCGTTTGGAATCAAGCCTAAATGGGCAGTCGGACATCCCTTTCACAATCTAGGAATGCTAGCTCCTGACCTCTTGCCTGCCGATTGCCCTTAACCACTCCCCTGCCAGCCTGATCAACACCTACTGCTCCTGTGCTGGCCTGATTACCCCTAACTGACCTCCCCTGCCAGTATGGTAACCCTGAACTGTCCTCCCCTGCAGGCCTGGGTCCCCCACAACTGCCCTCCCTTGCAGGCCTGAGTCCCTCCCAAATGCTCTCCCCTGCAGGCCTGGGTTCCCCCCACAACTCTCCTCCCCTGCAGGACTGGGTCCCCCACAACTGCCCTCTTCTGCCAGCCTGGTCCCCCAAAACTGTCCTCCCCTACAGGCCTGGGTCCCTCCCAACTGCTCTCCCTTGCTGGCCATCTTGTGGCGGTCATCTTTGACCACATGGGGGAAGCCATCTTGTGATGGTCAATTTGCATATTACTCTTTTATTAGACAGGAAGATTTTGATTAAGAAGCCTGAGGGCAAAGAAAACCTAGAATATAACAATATGGGATTTGTAACTCAAAATACCCAAACCTTGAGAAGTCAGTCTCTATGATCAAGCAGTTAGTAGCAAAATCAGAAAGGCAGCAAAACATCTGGAGATGCCTCCACCTTCAGATAAATTCCCTCCGCTGAATATAGTTAGCATGTTCCCTCAGCCACCCACTCTGGACACATGAAAGTCTGCACAGAAGGTAATTAACTGGAATGAATGAAGGGAAAACTCCAGCCCGGTGGTTCACAATATTGGGCCACATTTGAGAGATGCTGTCTTCTTCAGGCTGTGCCCAGATGTTGACAAAATATTGACAGAAAAATATTTATAAAATAGGAAGGCAAATATCCAAAGACATTTTGGGAGTATCGTGACAACATTTTATAGGCCTGTGAAAAGCAAAATGGCTCCTGTGAAAGTTCTGGTGGCAGCGGCACTGGTCTTCCCACTATGGCAGCCACAAATCACACCCTTCTCCCTCTCGAGAAACCACTTCAGAGATGAGTTGGTGAGAATGACATCACAGGGCTGCACTTATCTAGGCCACAACCATAAATTGTTTGCAAACGTCAGGATTTTATTTCTAGTAGCAATAAATTATTTACCTCAGAATCGATTGAGACACACTAGTGTGAAAAATAACACGGTTTAGAATTTCCACCTAGTCTGATCGTTTCCTTTGACCGTGGATAAGCTTGGTACTCAGAAAACATAAATAAATAGCTCGAGGTCACACAGCGAGCAAGGAGCAAAGTCACCAACCACTTGAAATCAAGTCTGCTGATCTGAGTCCACTGCTCTACACAACACATAACATGTCCCTCAGCAAAGGCCTGACATGTTATTCAAGTGAATAACAATTTAGCTGCGCTGAATGCGACTCACTTTTCCTCCAACATACCTATCATCAGCCAACTAAGAAGAATCATCTAGTCTGCAGTTAGCCACTGGACCACCTTTTAGCTATAATGCTATTTCAAAATATGTGCTACTTATTCCAAAACCTACACTTCATGTTCACACATTAAGCTGCAAATATACATACCCTGAAGTAAAATACATTTACAAAATATTTGGGCTCAGCATTACCAAGAAAACACTTGTGGTTTTACAGAATTATTTATTATAGCATAGAATCTTTAATTCCAATGACAAGATGGCCTACAGCAATGTTTAATATTCATTCACTTACTCAGGCAGAAAATTGACATTAGAACAGGTCTACTTTTATAAAAGGCATCCTAGCTTTTCCAAAGGGAAGACAGTTTTTCAAACATTATTCAAAAATATGTTCAGAAAGTGGAGCTCCCATCTGTGATATCAAAGTGATACCTTTTTGTTAGCTACCACATCCAATAAAGTGCGTTTTGCAAACACCATGACTGTGTAGTAGGCTTGAGAGCTGGTTGACTTTGCTAATAAAGAGGATAGGCAGCTTGGGCCCTGACCTGTGTCCTAGACGCAGGTCGCAGGAGAAATGAAGGATCTTCCTCCGGAGTGAATCCACAGCCATTTATTTGTTCAATGACTAGGCTGCAGATGTTGGAAAATGTCAACCTTCAGAAGGAACAAGGAACCAACCACTGCAGCTTGACAAAGGCAGACTGCCAACAGAGTCTTGGTTTGGTGACAGATGGACACTTTTTTTTTTTTAATCCCCATAGAAAGAGATATACAGACAAGGACAGAAATTAAGGCAAATATGTGAGCAGGGGGTTGAGTGGCACTGTGCCCTTGGGTCAGGGCAATCTTTGCACAGGCTTTGCTCAGCCTGTTTGCTGGTCTAGCTCTGAATCCTTCATGCCAAGACTGGCTTTACTGAGCAGCTGTCCAGCTGGGCTGTTTTCTCAGTAATAAACAAAACCATGTGGTCTGGAGGTATTTGAGGGTTGAGAAAGGGTGAAAAACACTGAAACAAACAGGCCTGAGACAGAGGGAAATAGGGACACATGCGGAAGTGCATGCTGAGATTGCACCAAGGACGAGAGCTCCATAGTCCCAGGCTGGCACGTCTTGCTCCTGCTGTGGCATGAGGGCTTACGGTCTACAGGACGCAATGGTTTGAAAATATTGTGGTCAGGCTAGGAGGCTCAGGTGAACAGAGAGTGAGGGAGGTGCCAGAGAACCTCTTTACTACCCT
This sequence comes from Murina feae, assembly GCA_004026665.1. Classification (NCBI taxonomy): domain Eukaryota; kingdom Metazoa; phylum Chordata; class Mammalia; order Chiroptera; family Vespertilionidae; genus Murina; species Murina feae. The sequence goes on from PVJC01020040.1 coordinate 16,952, forward strand.
CCCTCCTAAGCCAGGGTAGTATGCCTGTGGGGTGGGTACCTCCTCTCATTAGAGAAAGATCTATTTGGGACAAAGGTATAGCAGCAGTCCCTTCGGAAATCAGTAAAATGAAATCAACCCCCTTGACCATCTGAGCTCCCACTAAGGAGGGGACTTCTTGCCTTTTGGAAAAATAAAAGGTGGGCATAACAATAAGACATATTAGGTCCGTATCTAGCAAAGAGAGAAACTTGCTACAATATAAAATTTTACTTTACTAAAATTTCACCTACTTTTATTTTAGTGCTTTTTAATCAGTGGAATAGAATCATTTGGACCCAATGGAGGAATTTTCCTTGAGACTTGATCAACATGGAGCAACTATGTGATATTGATTCAGCAAAAAAACAAAACAAAACAAAACAAAACATCAGTTGAGATTGGAAGATTTATTTCATGAAGACAGCAGTGTTTTTCTCCCTGAAATCGTATGTGATATAATGCAATTATAAGTAGAATTCCAGAGGGCTGTGTGTTTGGTTTGTTATGGTAGGACTATTTTACTTATTTTATTATCAAAACTGGATAAAGTAATTTTATGTTTGCATGGAAGAATAAATCTTTAAGAGTATTATGAAATTACAAAAGAGAGAAATAGAGCATATTGTGTTTGAGAATGAAGATGTAGTTGATTTGCCTTACCAACTATAAATTTATTTTAAAGTTTCTTTGATTAAACCAGCAGAGGAGCAACAGATTGATTAATAGTAAAAAAAATTCCAATGTGCATCATTATTTGTAGTGACCTGCTTTCCAAAGAAATCTCTGCAAATAACCTGGTATCTATCAACTGACAAATGACTAAATAAATTATGGTACACTGTACTGTTAAAATATGTAAAATATGCAAAATATGAAATTATATGTAGCTATTAAGAAAGATGAGCAAGATCTATAGCTACTGAGATGGAAAGATATCATTTTTCATTTCTTCTTGGTTCTTCTTCATTTTCTCTTGGTTCTTATACATATTGTTGAATTTGTTTTCCATTCTTCTCAACCACCTTATGACCATTTCTCTGAATTCCTTCTCTGACAGGTTGCTTGCCTCCATTTCACTTACTTCCTTTTCTGGTGATGCCTGTTTTTCTTTCATATGCGGACTGTTTCTTTGTCTCCCCATGGTCTCTCTTCTCTTTGTGTCTGGTTATGTAGTTCTCTCTCTCCTTTCTGTGAGGAGGCGCAGGGCTCATCTGAGTGTACGTATTCAGGCTGCTTGGAATCCGGTGTTCCTGGGTCCGTAGCTGGCCCCTGGGTGCTGTATCTGCAGGGTCCCTGGGATGTATACACTTCTGATAACATAACAGCCACTCAAGATGGCACGGTCACCGCCACATAGCCGGCAGCTCCTGGAGAGATTTCAGCAGCAATGGAGGCTGCCCAGTTAGGGGAGCCCCATCCGGTCTCCAACAGTCCCCCAGCTGCAATCTGTCTCCCAACTTGAACTCCTCTGCCAATTTGAGCTGGATGTTACTCATTTCAGCTACTCACCCTATCTGTTCCGGGACAAGGCGCAGGACACGTCTGCCTATACTGCCACCATTTTTTCTTCTCTCCAACATGGAAAGATATCAGTGATACCTTATTTGTGAGAAAAAGCCAATTATAAAGAAATGAATGGTGATGATTAACTTTATGTGTCAGTTTGGCTAAGCTATGGTGCTCAGATATTTGGTCAAATGCTAACCTAGATGTTGCTGTGAAGGTATTATTTAGTTCTGATTAACATTTAAATAAGTAGACTTGGAGCAAAGTAGACGGCCCTCCAGTATTGTGGGTGGGCCTCATTCAATCAGTGTAAGGCCATAAGCAGAAAAGACTGAAGTCATCAAAGGAAGAAGGAATTCTGGCTCCAGAATATCTGCAACCCACGACTGTAGCATCATTCATCCTTGGGTTCCAACCTGCCGCCCTGCCCTGCATATTTCAAATTTGCCAGCCTTAACAATCATGTGAGCCGACTCCTTAAACTAAATCTTTCTCTCTATGTGTGTGTCTATACATACTATTGATTCTTTTTCTCTGGGCAACCCTAACTAATATATGCATATGGTATTTCCATAGCTGAAGACAATCAAAAATTCTATGCACATGAATTTATATTTGTATAGGTGAGTATGAACATGAAGAAAATTGAGACAGAATTTGCACCAAGCTGAAAATACTTGTGTGAGTGTGTACGAGCATGTGTGAGCATGCTGGGGAAGAGAAGAAAGTGGGAAGAGGGTAAATCTAGAGCAAAATGGAAATAGCATGATACAAAAGAAAGTACAATAAAATTGCAAGTATAAAAAGTTAAACATGCATGAAAGTAAAAATATGAGTCAACTAAATTTTAAAATAATCAGTTGTGAACAGATAGTGAAAAGTCTTTCACACTAGACTGAAGGGTATCGCCACATCCTGTACACAATGGAGGCTCATTAAATGTTTGAAGCACACACATAACAATGATTTGAGGTGAATTTGTCAAGATAAGCTCATTCCAGGGGGATGTAAAAACATAGTATTTAGGAGCTTGGGCTCACATCCCAGCTCTACCACTTACTTGACCGTGATCTTCCTTGTGTGATTTAATTCCTCTGAGTTCCAGTGTCTTAACCATAAAATGGAAGTAATAATAAAAACCTACACCACAAGGTTTTAGTAAATATCCAGAGATCATATGTGAAATGCTATATGGTGTCAGAGTAAAGAGTTAAAAACAACTGTTTTTTTTTTTGTTGTTTGTTTGTTTGGTGTGTGTGTGTGTGTGTGTGTGTGTGTGTGTGGTTATGAGAGAGGCAGTGAGATTACTAAGGGATTATTAAAACAGTCCAAGGAAAATTCACAAAGAGTAGTTCAGTGGTTAGTAGAACAGTTCATGCAGCCAGAGTAACATAAGTTGATGTGTGTTTGTGAGTGTGTCTATGAGCATCCATACATGTGTGCCTGGCACACTCAGAGGGAAGAAGCAGTGGCAGTAGGAATGAATGGAGAGGAGGATCTCAAAGGTAAAATCTACAAGATTATTTCAATATCAAGGATGACTGTGAAGTTTCTGGATTAGATAGTGAAGTTAAGGTAAAACATCATTCTTTTTCTATCTTTCTCTTCTTGCAAGTTCCTGTCCTCTTCCAAAACACTCACTTGAACTGTTTCACTTGTACAAAGTGTTTCCTGGTTGACTTTGACCCACTATATAAGGAGGCTTGGGTACTCTGCTTTTGCCCCACATTACCTTGTGCTCACTTGAGTATTGTGGGTGAGTGTGCACATTATACACACACAACTAAGTTGTGGTCTTCTGGGAGGAGGTACACAGTCTCCCAACTTTATTCCTTCAACAAATCTTTATTTAGTTCTTATCATGTATCAACAACTGTTTCAGGTGCTAGAGCGATTATAAGGAACAAAACCAAAGCCCCTCTTCTCCTAGAGCTCATGTTTGGTGTAGGAAGGTAAACATTCAACAAGTAAAAACATGGTGGTGGTGATGAGTGGTTTAAAAAATAAACAAAACAAGAAGAGCAATGGAAAGTGACAAGATGGAAGAAATGCTGTTTTGAATGAGTTGATCAGGAAAGGTCTCTGCCAAGTGTACATGGCAAATGTCTCCCACCCTTGGCTGCTACGTTTCTTAAAAAAAATAAAAAATGGCCCGTGTTTGTGTATGCTCTGCTTTTAAGCCATTGAACTCAGACCTTAACAAGGTTAAAGTTGCCCTCAATTGCAAATCCAATGTGTTTTTAATACAGGATGGGGTAATAGTAGGTTAACAGTTGTTCATTTGGAAAATAATACAATAATCTATAATAATAAAAGCATAATATGCTAATTAGACCAGACAGCCAAATGACCTTCCGGACGAAGTGGGGGCTGCAAGGGCTGAGGCAAGCTGTTGTGGCTGTGAGGGCCCAGCCCCTTGCACAAATTTTGTGCATCGAGCCTCTAGCTCATAAATAATAATGCAAGAATACACTCTGTTTTGAATAGTCACATCTGTAAATCTGCTTTTGACCCACCCTGTATTTATTCTTTCAGACTCTTGGCATCCCTTAATAATGCCTTTGACCATGGCTTTAATTTTTCACCTACTTAAAACCAAGTTCTAGCAAATATTAGCTCCGCGACCCTGAACAAGTTGATTAATGCCTCTATTTTTCAGTTTCCTCATCTGTGAAGTTGGGAACGTCATTATAGCTGCATAGGTTGTTTTGAGGGTCATCAGAGATAAGCACTCAATAAATATTAGTTTTTATTATATCCCTAACCAAATTGTGTATTTATAGCCTTATTTCAAATGATAGAAAGTCATGTGGAGATTACTAGTTTGCAAGAGAGCTCAAAATACATTAATTATCCCTCCCCCCACACACAAGCTAAAGAAACTCCTCTAGTAATACTACTTCCTTTAGTGTTTTACCCATTAATTTTATTTATATATGACTTATTCTCTGCCTTCCTCCAATAAGTTAGTAAGTTTTAGAAAATTCAGAACTGATGTGATTTAAAAAGAACAACACTGATGAAGTTTCTTATCACTTGCTTTTAGGAGACATGGAAAACCCATCTAGGTCACTCTTGTGTTATTTAATGCTTTAGTTTCTAGCTAAGCCAGTAGTTTTCAATTCTGATTTCACTTTATGGTCACTGAGAGCTTTAAAAAATACCTCTGGCCCAGCCCTGCCCCAGGCACTTAATTCAGAAACTTGAATACGGTGTCTGTGCACTGATAGGATCAAAAAAGCTCATTGCGGCTTATAAAACACATCCAGATCGGGGAGCACAAAGCTAGTACGTTTACCCCAAACAGAATCCCTGAGCACCCAAAGGTAATCTGGAGGACTGTAATGACATAGAGAAGGATTTTTCCCTAATAACTTATCAATGTACCTTCATAATCCAAACTTCTTGTCTTCTAACTTCTATTTCTATTCAAAACTGTCTGGGTACAATATGAATACTTACAAAATGTCTCTACATTTTAAACTATAATATGAAGGAAATGGAACTCCTGAGAGGCTGTGGTGGCAAAGACAGAGGTAAAGCTATATAGTTGGTCAAGGACAGAATGTACTTGGTCAGCATGAATCATCTCAGATGCCCATATGTGTCAATATGAACAACTTTTCATTTCTCTCTCTCTCTTATTTCTCTCATCTACTCACAATTTTTGGTCTGCAAATTTTTATTTTAAAATGTAACTTAAAATGCACAATAACTATAAAGTATATTCAGAGTTCACTGAAACACATGTTCATTTTAATAATACTCTTCTTTTCATTGGATTTATTGGGGTGACACTGGTTAACAAATGATACATGTTTCAGGTGCACAATTCCAAAAGATACCATCTGTACACTGTATGTGTGTTCACCTTCCCAAGCCAAATCTCATTCCAGCTCCATTTACCCCCCCATTCACTCCTCCACTGTCCCCCACCCCTTCCCTTATCACACAACCAAATACATAAATACATAAATACATAAATAAAATACAGCTGTAGGAATTAATGAAAGTAGGTGAAGAGAAATTAGGTGTAAAATGCCACTGGCAATTTGGGAAGCACTGAGCATGGTGGGCTGCTCTGAATTCACCTACACACACCTGCGTGCCTAGACCGGAACTTGCAGTCTAAGTGGGATTAGTCCTATTTACAAGCAGTGCAGAGATTTGATCCTTACAGTATTGGTCAGTTTAGAGCCAGACTCTTATGATGGATGCCAGGCTATCTACTTCTATTGTTTTCTATTGCTGTCATGACCGACTACCACAAACTTAGCAGCTTTAACCATCACAACTTGTTTCTCAGGGTTCTGTTGGTCATAAATCCTGGTGGCTCAATTGGCTTCTCTGCTCCAAATCCCCAAACGTCAAAATAAGGTGTTGACTGGTCTGGGGGCAAGAATCCACTTCCAGGGTTATTCCCACCTTGGAAGCTTCATTTCCTGTGGCTGCCAATGGAGCCTCTGTTACCTCGCGGTCAGTTGGTGCTGCTCTGAGATCCTTGGGCCACCTCATCGTAGAGGCAGCATCTGTCTCTCAGCCAGTGAGGGAAGGCCAGCCCTTCTCATTCTTGAAGCTCTCTGACTTCTCCTTCTGCCACATCTCTCCGACTGGAGCTGGAGGGAGTGCTCTCCTTTTAAAGATTCGTATGATTAGATAATCGAGGATCATCCCTCTACGTTAAGGTCAGTCATCTCAATTCTACAAGTTCACTTTGCCATGTAATGGGACATATCCCAGGGATTCGAGCATGGACATTTTTTGGAGTCCATTCTGCCATCCTCACAGTTCAGAGCCCATAAAATGACCGCCATAAAAAGCCCCTGGGTCTGTTTATTCTATCATTTTATTTAAATTAATTAGGAATTTCACAAAGTCTGCCTTTCTTCGTGAAGTCTTCATGCCCATGTTATTATACAAGACAGATTCCTCTGTCAGCCTACGTTGGCTACTGCAACAAAAATACCACTGACTGAGTGGCCTACAAGAGAAACATTATTTCTCACAGTTCTGAAGGCTGGAAGTCTAAGATCAAAGTCTGGGGAGGGCCCACTTCCTGGTTCAAAGATCTCTATGTCCTCACGTGGCAGAAGGGGCAGAGAGCTCTGGTTCTCTTTCATAAGGGCGCTAACCTCATTCATGAAGGCTCCAGTCTCATGACATAATCACCTCCCAAATGCCCCTCCTCCAAATACCATCACAGTGGGGATTAGGTTTCAACATACATGTTAGTGGGGACTCAAGCATTCAGTCTATAGTCCCTGCCAAGAACTCTGGAGCCAGGTTCCTTGTATCACACAGGAATATAAACCCTTTTCTAGGGGGAAAAAATCTAACCTAATAAAAGAGTAATATGCAAATTGACCTTCATTCTGTTGCACCACAAGCCATGCCCATCAACCAATCAGGAGTGAATATGCAAATTAACTCAACTAAGATGGTGGCAGCCATGGAGCTGGAGATGCCCTGGGCAATGGAGGAAGCCAGGGCCCTGTGGGCCCTGAGCTCTACTCAAGGCTACAAAGTTTCAATTATAGAAGATAAACAAACCCCAGATACCTGCTGGACTGGGACCTTGGGTTGCCAGGTGCAACCCAGGCTTCAAGCAAGCAGGAGACCAAGGCAACAAAGTTTCAATTATAGAAGTTAAATAAATCCCAGATACCTGCTCCAGGCACCCCAGTAGGGAGCCAAAACCTGAAGGGGTTGTGGGCAGCCTGAAAATGGCCCTCAGCCCCTCACCCAGGCTGGCCAGGCACACCAGCAGGTGGACATCCCCCAAGGGGTCCCAGACTATGAGAGGGCACAGGCCAAGCTGAGGGCCACCCCCACCCCCGAGTGCACAAATTTTTGTGCACTGAGCCTCTAGTAAATATATATAAAAGAACTTTAAAAAATGTTACTTATTCTTGACCTTTATTTTGCCCATAGCAATTTGAAAGCAAATCATATAGTTACAGTCTGCATGATTACTACTATAACAATTCCTTTCTTTGTTTGATTGCTATAGCAGAACTGTATCTGTGTAATTCAAAAGACTGGATGCCTAAATTATTTATAAATAAAGGAACATAGGAAGTACTTAAAATGACAATTCTTAACTCCAAAACTTTATTTGTTTAATCTATTTATTTTAAACATGATTGGTCCTGCACATAGACATTTCACTGCAATGTGTAATATTCATGTCATGAAATGATATACATTTTTAAGGTGGCAAAGGAAGCTGGTTAGCTTTCATGGGGGTTACATAATGGAAATCACACTAAAAAGAGGGCCAAAGTGAAACAGAATAGTTTCTCAGTAGGTTGGAAACAAGGATTGATGAACGATATTAAATTACCACCAAGGAGACCAAGAGGTATAATTTTTAAAGATTTGATCATTAATATCAGCTAGAGCTTACTGTCAAGATAAAAAACTAGGCATTTGCCTCAGCTGCATCAAGGAAGAGCAAGTCAGGGAGAAGAGAGCAAGAAGAAAGGGTGGCCCTCCCTGGGCTGTGTGGCCCAGTTCCTAGGAGGGGGCCATGGAAGTCAGCCCATGGGAGGGGCAGTGTCCTGCTGCTCACCTTCACCCCACTTCTACTCGGACAAGTGACATTCAGCACGTGGCTGCAAATGCCATTAGGCAAATGAGCATATGACAGTGGGTGCCCATGCCTTGGAAAGTCTACATGATATTCTAATTCTGAAGCAAAAGTCTTATACATCTGTGACCCTGAATAATTGTTTTTGTGGTGGCTGTCAAAAAAGTCACAGTAAAGTCATTTTTGACACTTCAGTCTAAGCATCGTGATGCTTTTATGAGGCTAATAGACCCATCTCAAAAACGTTACAAATTTGTATACTTAGAAATTCTGTTGAAAGCATGTAACCTTTTCTGAAGAACACACTGTACTTGTTTTCTGAACTGGAAACTTTGTAACATGTTGTGGCTAAAAGTAATAAAGTTCAGATTGAAATGTAAAATTTTGAAGAACAGCTGATTAGATATGTGTGGAAGAAGCCCACATATCTATACAGCCACAGTCTGACTGCTGCAGGCAGTGGTTATCCCTGGGGTACCAGAGCAAAGAGTGCCTCGAGGCATGTGGTTAGTGGGAGGTTGTGCTATTATTTTTCCAACTATGACTCTGAATATATTTTTATATGGCAAATGATCACCACAGTAAGTGCAGTTAACATCCATCACCTCACACTTACAATATTTTTTCTTGTGATGAGAATGTTGAAGATCTATTCTCTTAGCAGCTTTCAAATGTACAATACAGTATTATTAACTACTAGAGGCCCAGTGCACAAAAATTTGTGTACTCAAGGACGGGGAGTCCCTCAGCCCAGCCTGTGCCCTCTCACAGTCTGGAACCTCTCAGGGAATGTCCACCTGGTGTGCCTGGCCAGCCTGGGTGAGGGGCTGATGGCTGTTTGCAGGCTTGCCAAGCCCCCAAGTGGGGACCCTCACCCCATGGGGGTGTGACCAGCCTGGGTGAGGGGCTGAGGGCCATTTTCAGGCTGCCCACAGCTCCCATGGGGTTCAGGTCCCACCTAGGCTGCCTGGATGGAAGCAGGTATCTGGGATTTATTTAACTTCTATAATTGAAACTTTGTTGCCTTGGTCCCCTGCTCAAAGCCTGGGTTGCTCCTGGCAACCCAAGGTCACAGCCTGGCAGGTATCTGGGGTTTATCTTCTATAATTGAAACTTTGTAGCCTTGAGTAGAGCTCAGGGCCCACAGAGCCCTGGCTTCCTCTATTGCCCGGGGCGACTCCAGCTCATGGCTGCCACCATCTTAGTTGAGTTAATTTGCATACTTGTTTCTGATTGGTTGGTGGGTGTGGCTTGTGAGCATGGCTTGTGGTGTAATGGAGTGAGGGTTAATTTGCATATTATTCTTTTATTAGATTAGATAGTACCATTCTATACATTCAATCCCCATGACTTTTTTAAGATTCCACATATCAATGAGATCATATGGTATTTGCCTTTCTCTGACTTATTTCATATAGCATAATGACCTTAAAGATCCATATATATGTCATGGTTTCTTTATCCAGTCATCAATTGATGTGAATTGCTTGAGAAAGGACTCCCCACTCCTTCCTTAAAGGGGAAGGCCTGACACTCCACTCCTGCTAGAGGCAGCATGGTTTCAGAAACACACAAACCACTTATTATAACATGGGTCCCAGTCCTAGAGCTTCTGATTCAACACCTTTTACCTGCATCTGTCACTCCCTGGGTGATTTTGGTGCAGACACAGGCTTGAGAACCTCTACTATAAGGCACAAAGGTTTTAATTACAGCTAAAGTTCATTATTATTAACGACAGAACTTCCCTTCTAATTGACTATTTGATTCCCACTCCTTTTATCTCTGGCCTCCTATTGAGTCCTACCCTTTTTCCTCTATTAAGAAGGAGAAAATACCGACTTTACTGGGCAATATGTTCAGTAAAGGCGATGAAGAAAACTCCAGTGGCCTGAGGAATACTGGCTCCGGAAGTATATCATAAGTTAATAAAGCATTGGGAGTTTCTTCTTCCAAGATCATAATGTATTAACTGCAAGCATTGTAAAACCTTATGTGAATCTCACTCAACAAACATTGACTGAAAGGCTACTGATGTGCTTGCTCTACCAGACTCAGGGCCTATGAAGGTGTGTTAATCTTTGTTTCTTTCTTCATGAAGGTCACTGTTTAGTAGTAAAGAGAAAAATTAGCCTATGCCTATTTACACATCTGCATATGGCTTCTCCCTTACTGTGGTATTGTCAGCTGCATTCTTTGAAATCCATATAAAAATGATATTGAGAGGAAATAAAAGAATTGAGGCCATATTACTCTTTTTTGGGGGCATTCTGGGAGGCTTAATGAAATGAAAGTGAGGAGCTGGTAACACTTCAAACAAAATTACCTTAGCCTCTAATAGCTAGTCCAGCTCTTCACGAGGGTTAATTCTGTCTAGAGGACATTAACCATGGAGCAAACTCTTTTGTTTCCTCCCAAGGCTGCTGAATGATCCTGTACACTAGAACAATGAGGCACCTGTGGGTTGTTCTTTTTAATTAAAACTCTTTAATGGAGTGGACTTTCAGGCACTTACTGGTAGTAGATGCTAGAATTTGGTCCACCTCCTTTTCCAAAGTCCAATTTATAAATTGTGTTTAAAAATAGCCTCCTGGCTTGAGCACACAATAAAAAATTCACAGCAGTCTCTGAAGGATGGAGTTATAGGCTGTTCAGACTAGAATGCAAGAAAGATTACAATGTGTCTGTGTATGAATAAATGTTTATAGGTGCCTGGAAATTGGCAGAGGACTCCTGAGAAAACAGAGGTCAGCCAAAAGACTGTCACATTGAAAGACCTTAGGCCTCAGGGCTGAGAGTGGGTTTGAACAGAAAGTCTTCTGATCAATCTAGGGAATGAGAGAGGAGCTGGTCAGAGAGCTGGAAGATAAGAAACTCAGTGAGAGCGCCATGCAGCAGTTAGTGAGGTGTGAAGCTCAACTATGTTTAGAATGCTATCCTGATAGGAACTTTCAGATGGAGGGATAGGTAGAGTGATACTCCATTCACCAAGTGCTACTCTAAGTGATTTGAGAGCAACTGCCTTACTTCCCCGTATTTTAACACAGATCTAGGTTTCTTGCTCTAAGGAGAGGGTAAGCAAAGAACTTTCCATAAGAACTAGCTGCTGTTGAAGCTCCCTGTACATCAGAATTTGGATGGATGGTAACTGCATGTGTAAATGAGAACTGATTCCCAGAAAATACAACTAAATGCCAGCTTCTAGTTCATTTCCAACATTAGTTCTTATTTCTCAATTGAAAATTTATATACATTAAAGCTTCCATTGGTAAAATTATATGATTATAGCAAAACATCAACTCCTTAATTCATTTGTTCTGCCATCACTTCTGACAAGCTATCTGAGGAACTGTATCACCAATAACATTAAACTTCACCATATTATTGTGTTACTTACTCACTCATCCAACATGCTTTTGAGTACCTTCTATGTTCTAGGACTGTATCAGATTCTTGGAATACATAAAATAGACACAATCTCTCCACTACTCAAGCTAACAATAGAAAGGGAATTAAGTTAACAACTAAAAGGATGAACTAATAATTCTGTGACCACAAACAATCTCAAAATGTCATTGTTTGAAACAACAAAGGTTTAATTCTTGTTCACCAAAGGTCTACTATAGAACCATGCAATTCTCCAGGGTGGACAACAATTGCCTTACAAGTGGGAACTCAATATATATATATGGAAGGTAAAAGCAAGAGAAAATGGAGATATATTAGATATATGAAGGGTGTCAAGGATGACCCCCTGACTTGTCAAGCTGCAGGAATAATGGTCTTATTCACCGAAATATGAAATGTTGGAAGAGACTTACGATTTGGGGTCAGATGATGTTTGTGTTCTGCATGTTGCAGGAAATTTCAGGGCTCAGTTTTGGATAATTTTGCGGTTTCTTTGAGACCTTCAAATAGAGATGCTGGGTGGGCATTTGGGGTTCAAAGATGATATCTAGCTGGAGATATACATTTGGAAATTATGAGAAAAATGGGAGGAAACTGAAATCAGAAGCATGGATAAGGATATCTATGGGTATGGCATAGAATAGAGTGAGATGAGAAGAGAGCCCAGAACTGAGACTTAGGGGATTTCAACACTTAGTAGCTTATTTTGCAGAAGATATTGATAAGGAGGAATCAGAAGTGACAGAGAAATCAGGAGAGTGTGCTATCTTGGAATTCATAAAACAGACTTTTTCAAAGCATAGTCAACACAACAAAAATGCTGCTAAAATACCAAGTAAAATGAGAATGAGGCCTGCATTTTGGATATGACAGCATAAATGAGTAGTCACTAGCCAGATGTATTCTAGTGATATAAGGGAGACAGAAGCTATATCTTGAGTATGCTGAAAAAGAGTGAGAGACCACTGGTTAAAAAACGGTGTATCGAAATAGGCTTTTATCTCACTGCTGTTGCTGTTTTTTGTTGTTGTTGTTTTAAATGTATTTTATTGATTTTTTAAAAATTTTGCTTTATTGCTTAAAGTATTACAAAGAGTGTTAAATAAGTCTCCA
>PVJC01020041.1:0-29618 GCA_004026665.1 Murina feae
AACAAAAATAGATTCAGAGGCAGAGCAACATCAAACAGACTGTCAAATTACAGCAACAAGGACAGGGATGATGGGGCGGGGCGGGGGGTAACAGATCAGACATGGGACTTTCATGCATGCATTTAAGCATAACCAATGGACACAAAACACTGGGGGCTAGGGGAGGCAGGGGGAAGGGCAGGGGGAAAAAGAGATATCTAAATTAATAAAAGCGTAATATTAAAATTAACCGTTTCTTCGGGAGGGCCTAAGCCACACCCACCAGCCAATCAGAGTGACTGTATGCAAATTAGCCCAGCCAAGATGGCGGAGGCTGCAGCCCTGGGCTCCGCCATCTTGGGAGCCTGGGTCCTGGGAAGGTATCTGGGGCCCTGGGCCACCAGATGCCTTCCCCCGTGGAGAAGCTATCGGGGGAAGCGGGGACCAGCCTGGCAGGACCCGCAAGCCCCCTGCCGGGAGGCCGATCGGGGCCCCAACTGCCTCCCGGGGCAAGCGGGACCCCGCAAGCCCCCTGCCGGGACGCCGATAGGAGCCCCAACAGCCTCCCGGGGCAAGCGGGACCCTGCAAGCCCCCTGCCGGGAGGCCAATTGGAGCCCCAACTGCCTCCCGGGGCAAGCGGGACCCCGCAAGCCCCCTGCCGGGACGCCGATAGGAGCCCCAACAGCCTCCCGGGGCAAGTGGGACCCTGCAAGCCCCCTGCCGGGAGGCCGATGGGGGCCGGAACGGCCTCCTGGGGCAAGCAGGACCCCACAAGCCCCCTGCTGGGATGCCGATCTGGTGGCCAGCAACACTGGAATGGCCTCCCTGGCGGAGAAGCCTGGGGGGTGGGGGGACCCCATGTCCCCTCCTGGGAAGCCTATGGGGTGGCCAGCGCCACTCCATTGCTTCCCAGGCAATGGCCCAGAGGGTCAGTGGGAGCTGTGGCCAGCCTGAAAACTGCCCTTGGCCCCTCATCCAGGCTTGCCACACCCTCTGGGGTGAAGATCTCCACTGGGGTGCTTGACCATCCTGCAAACAGACATTGGCCCCTCACCCAGGCTGGCCAGGCACACTAGCAGGTGGCCATCCCCAGAGGGGTCCCAAGCTGTGAGAGAGCACAGGCCGGGCTGAGGGACCCCCCTCCCCCACCACCCCAGTGCACAAATTTTTGTGCACCGGGCCCCTAGTATGTACTAATTTTGTAAAGCTTTATGTAATAATAATTTTTAAAAAATTAAAAAAAAAGAAAAGAAAAACAAGAGAACTGATGCCAGATGGGGACCTGAAAACTGGGAAGCACTTTGTAAAATATATGGCTGTCTAACCATGATGCAGTATAGCTGAAACTAATATAAAGCAATGTTGAATGCAAACTGTAATTTATAAAAAGTTAAAGATAACCAAGGGAACTGAGTTTAATGACTTCTGCTCTACCTGGGTATATAATATCAAGCATCCATTTACAGCATTTATTTTGTTTTGTCTCACCATGAAAATCTTTGAAACATCATTTAAAACATGCTAATAGTTGAGAGAATAACTTAACCACTTTAGCTTTATTTTAATTAACTTAAAAAAATAAAGTCTATTTTTTCCTGTCTTAAAATGTGTTTACTTTTTTGTTTAAAGAAAATGTAAAAATAATTAGTAATTCTTATCCTAAGTTTTAATACAAAGAAAAACAAAGTATTATTAAATACCAAGAAAAGTTGTAAGGTGGAACTTAAATCATATTTGGCAATATGAATTCACCCTGCTTTGCCTCCCAAATTGTTTTTAGTGTATCATTGGCTAACATGTACTTAGACGAATACTTATTGACCCATCTATAGCTGGTAACGCTCTGCTCTCTGTTTATGGCTAATTGCCTCATCTACTATCTTTAAAATGACACAGTAAGTTAGAATAATAGCCCCAAACACTATTATTCCCACTTGTTTAAGGGACCCTAGACAGATAATTAATACAGTTCTCTATGGGTCGAAATCTAGAGCTTATAATGAAGTCTAAAAATCTATAACTCAACCCAAGGGCACCTCTTAGTAGCTCAACTCTGTCCACTTAGGCAGTAACAAGGATCTCCTAATCTTTTATTGCACTACTCTTAATATGTGCACTAAAACACAAAAACTTTCTCTTTCCGTAAATTCTATTCTTATATTATACATCATTTCCCTACAGCTTGGTACGTGCATGCATAGCATTTATATGTCCCAAATGAATGTATAAATAAATATTCTTTTAATGTATTTCTTTATAAACATTTATTTTTATAAAATATTAATCTGTTTTATTACTTTCACTTGAATAGTATTAAGATAAAAGGTGTTAATAAAAAAACAAACTATAATTCAAAATAATTATATCCATCACACTTAAATGTAAGGAATTTCATCTTATAAAAGATTTTTAGTATGGTATTCAATGTTCAGGATAAACTTCATGAAATACATTTAGTTTTGATCACAATTTCTGATAAAAGTCTAAGAATTTTTTTGAATAATAAAATTTCGGTAGATAAGGATGTTTTCTCAAATTTCAGCATTATGCCATAGAGAAATATATCTGCACCTTTGTCATGTAATTTCCACCATTTCTCCTGCTCCCTTGATGTTGGACGTGGCTAGTAGTCAGTCAGTCCAATATAACAACTATAACTTCCAGGTTTGGATATGCATCAGAAAAGCTGACCTGCTTCCTGCAGGAAAGTCATTCAGTGACCACATAGGAGACTCAGGATAGAAAATGAGAAATGTGTACAAAGATGAGGTGTTGTCAGTTTAGAACTACATCCAGCCTAGTTGTCACAGCACTGCCTGGATGAAGAGATGAGCCCAGACGTGAGATAGGTAAAGGGGGTGTGAGGTTTACCCCTTACATATGGAAATCACCTTGTAATTTTCACAAACTACATCAGAAACAGAGCTCCGTGGTGGTTTTATCAGAAAAATTCAACAAAGGAAGGTTGCAGTTTGCAGCTACATTTCACAGTGCAGAATTGGGTCTGAAGGCTGTAGCTGATCATTTCTCTTCTCCGTTTTCTCCTATCCATTATAGATTTCTTTTCCTCTTGGTCAAATGAAAAGTTTTATTTTATTTATTAGTTTATTTTAATTTCAAAACACTAGAATCCTTAATGACTTTACTCTTGTAAGGTTTGGGTTCCTAAATTGCCATTCGTCATAATTACTGGACATGGAATCACAAAGAGACATGTCATTCATCTTCCGCTTAAGAGTTCTTCCCATTGTGTAACAGCAAAACAATCTCCTCTCTCCTATGAAGGTTAATTCCCTCTACCAATAAAGTAAGTCCTTTATTAGTATTTGATCCACTAGTATGTGAAGATACAAAAAATCGGTTATAGTTTTAGCCTTAGAACAACTGACATATTTACTATGTCTCTAGACAGAAGCACCTTTGTCTTCTCCTGCCTTGAAATTCATCTTCCTGTCTTGAACAGAAAACACAGCTACCACAAATTGGTTGCTGGGATGAGAGTCAATAGAACATGTATAGTTTTATTTTACATCCTTGGTTTCCAGAATCACTTATTCTAGCTATTCCCCACCACAAATCAGCAGCTGGTCCATGACATTTGCCACATGTGGAATGATGGAGCATTACTCCATGATCTTATCTCTCAGCTAGCACTTTATCTGAGAACTTATTAAGTAGTTCTCTTCTTTTATTAACTTGGCTTCTCCTGATATAACCTCAGATCATATACCATTTTTATGCACCATTCACTCTAAAATAAATTCCTTATTTTGTGTTGATGAAGGATTCCTTGTCAATAAATCAGGATCAGTTTTTGTGATTGTATAATAGACTCCTCATGCCAATCTTGCCCATCATCATTGCCTTTTTAAAAAAATATATTTTATTGATTTTTTACAGAGAGAAAGGGAGAAGGATAGAGAGCTAGAAACACCGATGAGAGAGAACATCAATCAGCTGCCTCCTGCACACCTCCCATTAGGGATGTGCCCACAACCAAGGTGCATGCCCTTGACCGGAATTAAACCCAGGACCCTTCAGTCCACAGGCTGGCGCTCTATCCACTGAGGCAAACTGGTTAGGGCCCCATCATCATTACCTTTAACTCGTTAATAATTGCTAGAAACTTAACCAGGATTACAACCAAGATCTATTGCAGAGATCTCCTTTGCTCTGAGCCTCACTAAAAATTGGCCACATTCTGAGTCATCTAATTAATTAAAAAGTGCAGTGTTGTATATTCTGTCTTAAGAATACAAAAGGGGTCCATTGAGTTCTCTCTCTCTCTCTCTCTCTCTCTCTCTCTCTCTCTCTCTCTCTCTCTCTTTCTCTCTCTCTCTCTCTCGTAAATTAGGAAGATTGAAAGCTGTAACATTCTGTCTTGAATCTTATAGAACATGTCAAACATGCTCTAAATTAATGGACTTTTGAAAACCGGTATTTTATATGGTATAACTAGAATTTCTGTTAATTTTGTTAGGTAGGAAGTTAGACATGAGTAGGTAGGTTGGGGCCTGCTTTGGAGTCTGAACATTAGTCGGACCAACACTGCCTTCAGAGCACCCTTCTGTGCATGGTCCAGTAGTCAGCAGAGTTCCCGTGGGCAGGTACAGAGCCAGCTGGTTCTTGGCACAAGCTCAGATGAAAATAACATGACCTCATGTGACCTTCCTAGGGTCCTGGACTAATTATAATACAATTTTCATTGCAGTTTTGACACACAGAAGCGTAGGGTTTTCTGTAAGCATTATTTTCATTTATGCTTTTTCTGTCAAACATCTCTGAATGCAAATAAAAGTCTCCACCCAGAAAATCCCTCATTTAAACCATATAACCCAGGAGTTCAGAGCCATTGTCTCTCTCAACTGGCCTGCTACTCAATTAGAGTGCATCTTCAATAAATCCCACTTTGTTTTACTTTCATTTTCATTGACCTTAAAATCTTTTCTGCATGGATGAGAAGAATCAAGGTCCTAGCTGGTAACCCCAATTGGTAACAAGTTCATTTCAGACTTTTGGCATGCACATATCTTACTAGGACATTCAGGTTATCTGCCACTTCCTCATTATCAGGCCTATTTAGCATGATCTAGTTAATATAGTGATCCAGACTGAAGTATGTGAAATATCAAGAAAACCAAGGTCTATTATAAGTGTAATATAATAGAAAGCAGTGCAATTGAAATCTAGGGAAATACAGTGACTATGCACGTCTGTAACATAAAATAGATTAGTTTTGATTCTCCTTTTGGAATGTATTTAGATAAATGTATTTTTCAGATGAATAGTTACATATCAAATTTCAGAGGCTATTTTAATAGATTTCACAATGACACCACATCTTGCTGGATGGCTGCCATTGGAAGTACGTGGACAAGCTTATAGTAATTTTCGTCATTCCTCAAGGCCTATCTGATTATTTCAGGAGCCAAGATAGTGACTATTATAAGGACCATCATTCTGTAATGCTTAAGTATTTGATACTAGTCCTAATCTTTACAAGTATTTCTTGGCACAATATTGATGCATACTGCTATCTGTCTTAGATTGTGTGTAAAGGGTGGGATTGCACTTGGTTCTTTCTACAATATACCTCTTAGTATCAGCAGCTAACTGCATTCCTTCTAATTATGCATTGTGCAATGAGGAAGTTAACAGAGGTTGAGTCCCCAAAACAACTGAAACCACTTAAGATGGACATGGACCATGACTCCATTGATGGTTTGAATTCCATAAATGTTTTCTCTACGTGGAGGAATACTATGGAGTTTGGGGTCTCATGGTATCATTTTGAGCTCAAGACCTACCTAATATTAATATCCCTGGATAGTCATTCTTCCTAACTCCAATAATTAATGGTGATAAACACCTTTAGGGAAGGTTGGGCAATTTCAAGTCTTATGTTCCTGTCAATCAGATAATTACTAGCGACAGTGGAAGGCACAAAAAATTAATGAAGATGGACCACTGGAGTTTCTGTTTTCATTCTCAAATTAATGCGCTTTTAAATTTGGCATTCAAATCATTTATTTTAAAAAGGCAGCATGACAAAGCTCACAGTGAACAATTTTTTCCTTATAATTTATTCAATAAGTATCTTATTTACCTGATGGAAAAATCCTAAAAGATAATTCATATTATGCAATTCTCCTATTAAAACTTATCTGGTAATTCTTATTTGCTGATCACCTAACTCTTAAAACCTCTTCTGCAATAGCACTGTACTGTGACCTTCACATTATGTTTCTTTTCTTTGTTGTTTACAATGTAATGTTTGGCTAGTAAACCCTAAACCTCATGCATTTCCCTGATGACTTTTTTTTAAATTTCTCATTAGATGTATATTATCTCTTTGATAAATCAGGGCTCATCTTCATCACCTCTTTGTTTTGTATCATACCCCCCTCTGCCGGCCTGGTCACCCCCTAAAGCCCCCTGCCGGCCTGGTCACCCCTCATGCCCCACCCCCACTGGCCTGGTCATCCCATGTAGCCTGTTTGTTCAGTCCTTGGCCGCCCCTCACTAATCCCCCTGCCAGCTTGGTCATAGACAGCCATCTTGTAAGGGTGTGAGAGTTAATTTGCATATTACCTCTATTATATAGTATTATTATACTCTTCATATTGTATTAAATCATTGTGTACATATTCATACTTTCCATTAAACCATGGTTTTATTAGTGATATTATCGTGCTATGTTTACCTTATTTGTATGTAATGACAAGTTCTAAGTCCTGTTGTGTTTGACTGTACCAAATAACCCTCATATTTTATCTATTTTTCTTCAAGAAAATGTGTTGGCTATCCACAATCTATTTCTGAAAACTATGCATCTTAAATGTACTGTGTATTCACTGCCTGCATTTCCTTCAACTTTAATTGTTAACTCTCCACTTAATCCATAAATTATAAAATGGCCATATTAAAACATCCACTCTAATCCAGACCATCCTCATTGACAGGTGGGTGTACTTTCCTTTAATCTTCAAGTAAGCACTAATCAGTTGTGAATAAATTATACTCAAACTTATCCATATAATGTTATATTGGGAATGTAATAAAAGTGAAAAGGGAAAGAATACAGTATTTATTGTGAGCATAATATATACATCCATTTTACTTGCTTTCCATAAAACCTTTTATGTTATTTGCACAATAATCACTTGAAATTTTTTAGTGAGATTATTTCCTTATATACATAAAGGAAACATTGTACTAGCAAACAAAACAACCAAGGACATATTATTAAAAAGTGGCAAACCTGCAATTTAAAATTTAAAATTGCTTTCCTAAGTCTAAGAGCTGCTGTCTTTACAAGACCTCAAAGTACACAGAAGTTAAATTGACCATTTACTATCATATGCCTAGCTATAACATCTCTTACAGGACAAAATATGTACATTCCACAATATTCAATTAGGTTTACAATTGATAAATATACTTCTCATCTAGATTTAATATCCACATGCTCTGGAAGAATATTTCATAATAATCCTTTGGATATCCTTGAAACTAAAGTAAAAATATAGAAAATTATTTTAAAAGTTGAATCCCTATAATTAATTTTCAGGGAAGGAGACGGTAAAATGTACTTAGAGAGAGACCGGCACAAAAACACAATAAATTCACAAGCACACACACCTACAGAATACTAGTACTCATTATATTTGTGATGGAATAATATTTTGAGATAAAAATGTACATTTTCTTTTCCTCTCCCCACATTTCATTTTGTCATTTCACATTAGAAAATGTGAAAGGTTCTGGTGGTACAGTAGAAAAACAAGAAAAAATGTTTTGCATTTAGAAGCCAAAACTTTAGGCTTATTAAATTCTATGGTTTTGAGCTGCAAAACCCTAAACCCTGAAGTACTCAGGACCATAGATTTGGAAGACTGAATAAAAATAATAAATGTGATTTTTCCTGCCCTAGAGAAAAAAATAACCACTCATTGGTTATGGAGGAAGAGAAAAAGCCATCCTTGAGAAAAGCGCATTTTCCCCCTCTGGGAAAGCTGATGGCTACCTCCTGATACAGTCAGGGACCAGAGAACAAGAAGTACCTTTCAGTAGAGGACTGTGTGCAGCAGCCATAGCCTCCTTCTTTAATTCTAAGAACCTTCTCAAATTCATCTCACAGCACTTTCTCTTATGTCCACTTGAAAAAATTAGGTGGCCACACCTGACAGTAAAAGAGTAACAAAAAAGAATCTCTGTTTTGCACAGCTAGGTTCAGAACTTCTATATTAAAAAGGAAGAAAGGGCTATTATGACAGTTTCTACTATCACAAGGGATTCTCCATTGAGTTTTATTTTTAATTATCCAGAAAATTTGTGATTTCATTTTAAAAATTGTATTATTATAGAAAAATAAACTACATTTCCTACCCATCAAAATATGTAACCCATTTATACACACAGTACATTTCTAGGTAAAAGAAAATTACATGACCAAAATAAGTTAGAATAGATGAAAACCACACTTTGTTACCCCAATTTTTAAATTTTCTTTTTAAAATTAAATTTATTGGGGTAATATTGGTTAATAAAATTTTATAGGTTTCAAGCGTACAATTCTGTGCCCACCACCCAAAGTCAAATCTTCAGTCACCATATATTTGACCCTCTTTACTACCCCAACCCCTTTTTTCTAGTAGCCACCATATTGTAATCTGTGTTTATGAGTTTTTGTTTGTCTTGTTTTTTTTTTTATTTGTTGCTTTTAGTTTGATATCCCACATATGAGTGAAATCATATGGTTGTTTACTTTAACTGACTTATTTCACTTAGCATAATTTCTCAAGATATATCCATGTTGCTGTAAATGGCAATATTTCATCTTTTCTTATGACTGAATAGTATTCTATTATATGTATGTACCACATCTTCTTTAGGTATCCACCAAAAAAAAAAATGAAAACATTTACTTGCAAAGATATATGTATCCCTATGCTCATTGTAGCATTATTCATGATGGCCAGGACATGGAAACAACCAAAGTACCCTTCAATGGATGATTGGATAAAGAAATATCTCTATAACTTATCCATCTTCTATCAATCTATCACCATCTATCATCTATTTATCATGTATCATTTATCTATCTGTCTATCACTTCTCATGGCCATCTCAATATTTTTAGTGTGGCAAGTTCTTTTTAATATCCTACAAACAAATGGTAATTATTAGGAAAACTAAAACGTATTTTCTTTAAAAAATCCATATATTTCTGAAATAAGTAAAGTTTAAAGGTTTTAAATGATAAACACAGCTATGAATCATAAAATTTTATGTAAATAAATGTACATCTTTTGATTAAATGACAAATGGTTTAGTTATTAAGGTTTGGATATTGAAATGGAGTCACTAAATATCAAGCAAAATTCAGCTTGTCTTAAATCTCTTTTGCAGTATAATTTATAAATACACACACACACACACACACATACTAGAGGCACAGTGCACAAAAATTCATACACTGGGGGGAAGCCCTCAGCCCAGCCTGCACCCTCTGCAACCTGGAACCCCTCCAGGAATGTCTGACATTCCTCTCACAATCTGAGATGGCTGACTCCCCACCGCTCACCTGCCTGCCTGCCTAATTGCCCCTAACCAGTTCTGCCTGCCAGCCTGATCACCCCCTAACCACTCCCCTGCCAGCCTGATCTATTCCTAACTGCTCCCCTGCCAGCCTGATTGCCCCCAGCTGCCCTCCCCTGCCAGCCCAGTCTCCCCTAATTGCCCTCCCCTGCCAGTTCAGTCACCCCCAACTGCCCTCCCCTGCCAGCCTGGTTCCCCCCAATTGCTCTTCCCTGATGGCCTGGTTGCCCCTAACTGCCCTCCCATACAGGCCTGATTGCCCCCAACTGCCCTCCCCTGCTGCCTGATCACCCACAACTGCCCTCCCCTGCCAGCCATCTTCTGGTGGCCATCTTGTGACAATAAGGGGTGGCTATATTGTGCAAGGTCAATTTGCATATTATCTCTTTATTATATAGGATTATTAATAGGATATATATATATAAAATAGGTACTAGAGCATTTAAGACAGATACAATCAATCTGTAATAATTTATTAATAAACAAAGCTGTGCCCTAATTGGTTTGGCTCAATGGATAGAGCATAGAGTGTTGGCCTGTGTACTGAAGGGTCCCAAGTTTGATTCTGGTCAAGGGCATGCACCTTGGTTGTGGGCACATCCCCAATAGTGGATGTGCAGGAGGCAGCTGATTGATGTTTCTCTTTCATTGATCTTTCTAACTCCCTATCACTTTCCCTTCCTCTCTGTAAAAAATCAATTAAAAATATTTTAACAAATATATAAATAAATAAAGCTGTGATCAGATAGGGTCATGCAATTTCTCAGCTCTTTCCTTAAAGATTCTTCTCTATGCAACTAGTTAAATATGCTCTTTGTTAATTTTTATTTTATTTTAGTCCTGTTATATTTAGATTAAGGTAAGAACAACTTTTTTTTTCTTTTCACCCCTTCCTTGTGACTCAGCAACCTTGACTTTTCAACCGTTTGTTTTTGTAATGATTCCATTGAGTTTTATTTCTTCTTATTTTGATAACTAGGGGCCCAGTGCATAAAAATTTGTGCACTCAGGAGGTCCCTCAGCCTGGCCTGCGCCCTCTCACAATCTGGGACTCCT
This sequence comes from Murina feae, assembly GCA_004026665.1. Taxonomy (NCBI): domain Eukaryota; kingdom Metazoa; phylum Chordata; class Mammalia; order Chiroptera; family Vespertilionidae; genus Murina; species Murina feae. Next base: position 10,637 of record PVJC01020041.1, read on the forward strand.
CAGGGGATGTCCACTGCTGGCGTGCCTGGCCAGCCTGGGTGAGGGGCTAATGGCTATTTGCAGACTGGCCAAGCTCCCCAGTGTGCACCCTCATCCTATTGGGGTGTGGCCAGCCTGGGTGAGGGGCTGAGGGCTGTTTTAAGGCTATCCACAGTCCATTCAGGGTTTGAGTCCCTACTGGGGTACCTGGCCAGCCTGGGTGCGGGGCTGAGGGCCATTTTAAGGCTTTCAGGCTGCCCACAGCTCCCATTGACCCAATGTCTCAGTAAGGCTGGCTGGAATCAGATTTATGGGGTTTATTTATCTTCTATAATTGAAACACTGTTGCTTTAAACTGAGGCCTAGGCAGGTAACAAAGCCTCCCATTGGTTTCAACTCCATGGCTTCTATAATTGAAACAATGTTGCCTTAGTAGAGGCCCAGCCAGCCTAGGCAGGCAGTTTCCTCCATCGCTGGTGCAATGGAAGCCTCCTGTTTGCTTCAGCTCCATAGCTTCTATAATTGCAACTATGTTGCCCTGAGCAGAGAGAGCAACGGAAGCCTCCTGTTTGATCTACAACAGTGGTTGGCCTCCAACTTGGCTGGGTTAATTTGCATACAGTCTCTCTGATTGGTTGGTGGGCATGGCTTAGGCATCCCGGAGAAATGGTCAATTTCAATATTACACTTTTATTAGAGCAGATTGAAATATCATCTATCAGATTTTCTCTCTTCCCCTTATAATGTATGTACTATCGGAGTCACACTAACAGATATATTTACCTATGCTCCCAACACTTGTAATTTAGGGAAAACAGGTATCCTCAACCTTCTTATGGTCCCAACTGGGTCAAAGAATTAAACTGATAACGACAAAGATTAACAGGAGAAAATCATACACATGTCATTAAATTTGTACATTACCTAAGAGCCTTCATGAGAGAATGAAGACCCAAAGAAGTAAGCAAAGCAGGAAGCTTTTATATGTTTTGGATAAAGTAGCAACACATTTGTGAATAATTGACAAAGAAAACGGTTTGGGCTAGGTGTGGTTAATGGTGAAGATGTAACCAGGAAAATGAGAGCTAGTTTAATATGGTTTGTTTGTACAGTTTTGGGGGCCTCAAATTCCCCATTTATGGTGATAAGAATGTCCTTTTTCCTCTTGGTACAGGGCGGCTACTTTCCCATGGGAGTTTTGTGAACTGTTTCAGGGGAGAATGGTGAGGAGGGAGCATCTCAGAGTGAGATTCTGCTTCCATTTCATTTTTTTTTTTTTTTAGCTTAAGAGATTTATATGTCAAGGTGCCATATTTCAGGGTAGTGTGTCCGAATCCCATCAGTATATTGACACTTTGCTGTTTTCATGTGAGTTTTGTGGTCATTGAAAGGAATTGAAGCTTTCCATAAGTGGCTGAATTTTCCAAACAGGGAATGATTTCTCTATCTAATGAAACAGATTTTAGGTAAGCCTTTTCTCTAATTTAAGTAAGCCTATTTTAGCTCCTTTAGCTAAAAGTCCTTGTCAATCCTGTCTTAACTATTAAGCTTAATTTCTTATCTTGCTCAACCCAGCCGTGCCTTAATAATTAGTCTCACTTAACCGCCAGCATCAAAGTTAAAATGGTCAACACCTAAAGGCAGGCACATCTGGGGGCAATGGTCACTGTAAACTGCAAAATGTCTTTTTATTTCTAACTTTCAAGGTTCCCACACCCTTTCTTCATGTGCTGACATCACTGTGTCTCTGTGTCGTGTGTGAATTGGATGGGAAAACAGGTTGCCAGTTAACCATCTATCACTCCTACATGTTCTGAGACAAATTTATTTTACGCACAAGAAGCCAGATGGAAATCAATATTATTGTTTACTTGAAACCGAATTTGAGATAAGAACTTGGGCCAAAATCTGAGATGGGGATTCCTTCTATCTCTCTGAATGGAACCTAAGTATTTAATTTTTGAAGGAGCAACTGGAGAAAATTTTCCCCAAAACACAGAATAATAAATTCTCTTCAGTAAGCATATCACATCACAGAGAAAAACAAGGACAAAATGGGCAGCTAACATGCGGTCAATGAAAGCAAGAAAACCCACCTTTTTTCATTTATTAAAGCCAAATAACCCCATTAACTATTGCTTGCGTTTTAAAGTATCTACACCCCACGGGGTGGAGTGCTGGCAAGGTCTGATCAGAAGGAAAAATGTGTATCACATCGTACACAGACACTGCAGTTAAAAGGCTAGAGAGATGGATGGTAAAAAGGTTAGGGCAATTTTTCCATAATAGGTTGCTTTGATTTATTATGACCAAAACATACATGTTATTTTTGTTAATCTATTTAACTTCTAATAGATACAATTGGAAATTGTTTCATACAAGTGTATTCTACCTATCTCCCCCAAATTAATAAAAATCAAGTTTTTGTAGATCTACCATTTTAATTTGATATGTTCAAATGACTTTACTTCATAATTTCTCATTTTCTAACATTGGTATTATTCCTTTGGTGATTTTTTTTTTATATTTTTGTGATACTTGTTTTATTTTGGGTCATTTCTTCCCACCAATTTTCTCTTTGTATTTCCTTTATGTTTCTTGTAAATGTTCCTTACTGTCTTAAGATATACATTATCATTTGTATCCATTATATTTAAATGACTTTCTAAAAACAGACTTTTAGTGATTTTTTCCTTGTTTCCATAGTAACCTACTCATAACATCATTGCCATCTTATCATACTGCTTCATAAAGCTTTTGATGTATTCCAATTGCTGAGATAAAGTTCATGCTCTTCATTTTTATAATTCAAGAAATCCTAATACATGATGCGCCTATTTTTTTTTTTTTTTTTTTTATTTTATTGATTTTTTACAGAGAGGAAGGGAGAGGAATAGAGAGTTAGAAACATCAATGAAAGAGAAACATTGACCAGCTGCCTCCTGCACACCCCCTACTGGGGATGTGCCCACAACCAAGGTACATGCCCTTGACCGGAATCGAACCTGGGACCCTTCAGTCTGCAGGCCGACGCTCTATCCGCTGAGCCAAATCGGCTAGGGCAATGCGCCTATTTTTAAAGTCTGTCCTTCCAAAGTCAACTCATATTTTATTGTTTAACTGAATTATAAAAGTAATCATTCTTTAAATACTATGTGTATTCTCCTGCCATTTTACATTTCCTCTTGATGAAGCTCTTGTAATGTGAAATATCTAAGAAAATATGTCTTCAATGCTTTCCTAGGTTTAAATAAATCTACTTTGATATCTATCTTTTCTATGAACTTTTTTCCAAACTTCCCCAAACTCTAACTCTAAGCCAAATTTCTCTGTGGATTAACAATGATTCTCTAGCCAACATGCACTCACTACTGTTTTTTTTTTTTGTTTTGTTTTGTTTTAATTTTGATTTATTGATTAAAGTATTACAAAGAGTGTTAAATAAGACTCCATTTTTTCCCCTTGACCTTCCCCACTTCCCTGTTTTTGTTTTTAATATAAATCATTCAATGTATTCAAAGCTGAATGTATTTTATTCTCTTCCTATGGAAGAGATTATCTAATTATTCTCCAAATAATTTCCATTTCCTCATGGGAACTCGAATTAATTGTATTTTTCAGTCTTCTTTGCAAACAGATGGGACCAAGTGCCTGAGTTCTTAGGCAATGGAAAGTGAGCATAAATGCAAACGAACTACATTCTGGAATGGTTTATTAATAAAAAAGACAACTAACAATGTGTTCTTATATTTTATGATACAATACTTTATTGATTTCAAAATTTCAAGTATTTCTAAACATATTATTAATAAGATATTATAACATTGTGGAAAAAGGAAGAGGAGAAAAAAATTCTCCCTTAAGATCTCACCACCTAAGTACAGCACTTTGAACATGTTGGTATACTTTCTTCCAAGGTTTTCTCACAGCAATTTATGAAGTAGTTGTAACTGTAGAATATACACATCTCCATATTCTTTTCTCTTTATTTAACACTATATCAAACATTTCCCATGTTGCTGCATGCTATTTATAGTTGTAATTTTTTAAAGTTTATTTTTATTTAAGTATAGTTGGTATACAGTTTTATATTGGTTATATTAGTTTCAAGTGTACAGTATAATGATTCAACATTTTTGCACTTCACTGTGTGGTCATTCCATAGATAATGCTAGTAATTATCTGTCATCTTGCGAACATCACAATATTATTGACTATACTTCCCTCCTCTTTTTACCCAACCTCCCAACCCGGTTCTTTGTGGTAACCATCCCTTTGGTCTCTTTCTCTGAGTCTGTATTTGTTTTGTTTGTTTGTTTGTTTGGTTGGTTGGTTGGTTTATTTAGATTTCACATATTAGTGGAACCGTATGAGATTCTATGTTTCCTTTTCCATGCTTTATTTAATGAAGAAGAAGCCAAGATATTCACAGGCCATGCTGGGCCATTCAAATCAGAACTTCAGCTCCCTGGTGACTATGTGAAAGGCTTTCCAAGCTTTTACTTGTGTTTATTGGACTACAATGTAAAAAATAAATGTTATTTGTCTTAAGCTAGCAATATTATTGGGTGTAGATAAATTAGCCTGAAATATATAAAATAGCCTTTTACTTCTTTCTATATTAACTCAACTACCCTAGTCCAAGACAGCACTACATCTTACCTCATCTATAACAAGCTTCCTAGTAGTTTCTCCTGCTTCTACACTTATCATTTAAAATTATTTCTTCCTAGCTAAAAATATTAATTTTCAAATGTAAATTTTATTATATTTTACCATTGATTAAAACTATAAAATGGGTTCTCATTTCACAGAGAATATAATTCAAATTCTTAATCCTTCCTTAAAGAAGCACTCATTAAACAAGAAACTTTCTGGCAAGGGACTATGGGAAAAGAAGTTCCCATAACTCCAGGTTTTTAAGATTCCAGCTCTTATAGTTTAGGGGAGAATGTAAAAAAAATAGTATTGTAATAGCAAAGAATAAAGGAGTAATGTACACACACACCAAAATAGATTACAGTTCAATAAAAGCAAAATTATACTTCTTTTAATCAATGTTATGTGGCATTATAATAAACAATATATATCTACTCTATAAAAGCGAAATATTAAAATTAACCGTTTCTTCGAGATGGTTAAGCCACACCCACCAGCCAATCAGAACGGCTGTATGCAAATTAGCCCAGCCAACATGGCGGCCGCCACTCACGGACCTGAGTAAACAGCCCTTTCCATTGCGGCAGGAGCGAAAGTGAAGCTGTGCCCGCTCAGCTCAGCTCTGATTAAACTGCTTCTAGCAAAACACAGATTTGAAACATTTGAAACAATGTAACAATCATTGAATCCTCCGGAGCTGAAGGAAAGAGCAGCTCGGGCCTAACCAGTAAAAGTAACAATTGTTTCATTATAGACGCTGCGAGGTGAGGCAAAGAGGAGGCTTCAGTTAGTTAGAAGGCCGCCTTAAAGGAACAGTGTATCAATTATAGAAGATAACCCCAGGCCTTCAAGGAACAGTATCAATTATAGGAGAAAAAACTCCAGAAACTTGTGTCCAGCCAGCCTTGCTGGGACGTTGGGTCAATGGGAGCTGTGGGCAGCCTGAAAGCCCCTCACCCAGGCTGGTCAGGCACGCCAGCAGGTGGACATCCCCTGAGGGGTCCCAGACTGCGAGAGGGCACAGGCCGGGCTGAGGGACCTCCTGAGTGCACAGAGCGGCTGCAGGGTGGGACAGCGCAGGACCCAGGACCCGTGAGTGGGAAAGAGGCAGCAGGGTTGGAGGGCACCGGGAAGCGGGTAAGAGGTGGCAGGGGGGGTCTTGGCCTTCTTGATGGCTGCCCAGGACCTTTGCGGGGCATCGGGGAGCGGGAAAGCAAGGCTGCAGGGGCCGGGATCCTGCTTGGCAGCTCCCCAGACCCCTTGGCAGCACCGGGAAGTGGGAAAGGAAGGCAGCAGGGGACGGGTGAGTGGGAAAGAGTTGGCGGCCTGCTTGGTGGCTTCCCAGGTCCCTTCCGAGGATCAGGGAGCAGGAAAAGGCTGGCCTGACCACAAGGCAGGGTTTTCCCTGCTTTCTGGTGGCTGGAGGAAGATGGGCAGTAGGCAAGCTTGGGAAGCAGGCCGCACCCAGCCCTGGCCACGCTCAAAAAAGAGAACAACATGCAGGGGAGGGCAAGAGTCTGAGAGATCAACATAGAGGGGGTGCCTGCTCCAAGCCTCCACGGTGTGCCTGGGGCAGGCCCCCAGAAGGTAGACACACACAGGAGGACTGCTCCGAGCCTCTGATGCGGCTGGGGGCAGATCCCCAGTGGCCACACACACACACACACACACACACAAAAGGCACCTGGCAGACTGGGGCCATCATAGGACATCCACTGAGGGGTCCCAGACTGTCAGAGGGCACAGGCCGAGCTGAGGGACTCCCTCCACCCCGAGTGCACAAATTTTTGTGCACCGGGCCCCTAGTGTATATATAAAGAATAAATATTGAACAAATACATAACACTCATAGCTTATATTCATTTTACCAAAAAAAAATCCTATTGAGTGCCTACATATACTAGGTCTTTGTATTTAATCATGAGTTATCTTATGGCATTTATTTTTGTGATTGCATATATTTATTTCTTTATATACATATATTTTGCACATACACTAGATTGTGAGTGCTCAATAAGTTTCTCAATTCAGATTTACATATGCTTATATGTATGAATGACTAATTTCAAAATAAACTGGAATTCCTTAACTTTAATATGATAATAATATGTAACAAGCTAGAACAGATGGACAATAATGCGTTAGCTCAACAGGACATTATTTATTGTTAGGCATTACAGGAATTGAGAAATGTGTGTTCATGCTGCGGTCATTGATATTTAAAGTGTGTCACTAAATGCAGGCAGAATGAAGAAAGGTTTATGTACCAACTCTGCTAAAATATTAGCAAATTTGGTGCTGGCAGAAATCAATTTGTCAGATTTCAGTTGCAGAGAAAATATTCACTAAAAATGCTGCTATGAATCTTCAAAATGGCACCAACATATGGATTGATATTTCAAATGAAAGTAATTTTTTTCTCCAAATCAGTGCTCCTAATGTATATTTCTCTCTCTTGGATCATTTGAAAGTTGTTCAATCTTTAATCAACAATTACTTGATTCAGTGAACATCCATTGGACTGAGTATTACTAGTAAACATTAGGCAAAGTAGTGTATAAAAGAATAATTCTATACTTTTGAAAAGCTACAAAATTAATAAATTAATAAAGAGTTTATAAAGGGCGATGGGAAGAAGGGAGTAAGTGAAGTAGTTGAGTTGAAGGAGAGTGAGAGAAAGGGAGGGAGAGTGGGAGAGAGAGAGAAAAAGGAGGAGGAGGAGGAGGAGGAGGAGGAGGAGAAGAAGAAGAAGAAGAAGAAGAAGAAGAAGAAGAAGAAGAAGAAGAAGAAGAAGAAGAAGAAGAAAAGTAGTTACTAGAAATTATAATATAAAGTGGAAATTTCCTCTATAGTATCATTTCTCAACTTCAGCACTATTGATATTTTGGGCCAATAATCATTTGTTGAGGAATGGGGTTGTCCTTGCAATGTAGAATGTTTAATATCATCTCTCACATCCACCCACTAGGTGCCAATAGCACAAACAAAACTGTGTTAAGACATGGGCAGATGTGCCCTAGGGAAGGGGGAACGAAATCAGCATCAGCTATCACCACTGTTCTAAAACTGACTGCTTAGAGAATCATCTGATCATTGCTGAAGAAATAATGAGAAGGTACACCTGGAAAGAGCAAACATAATTTCTGACCACTCATTTTTGAACCTAGCCATAATTAAGGCTGGATTTGGTATCTAGAATAGAAATAGCATGGAAAAGCAGGACTAAACATGCAATATTGTCTTATTGGCAGTGATTGATGAACAATCAAATTATATGCTAGAAATTGATGATCTTTTTTAATATTTTAATATAAAAATTAGTTAAACTCTCTCCTTTTTGTTTTGAACACTGGCCAATCAATGTTATAGATATAGGTGAAATTATTTAGAGATAATTTATTTATTTTTTATTTTTTAAATATATTTTATTGATTTTTTACAGAGAGGAAGGGAGAGGGATAAAGAGTTAGAAACATTGATAAGCTGCCTTCTGCACACTCCCCACTGGGGGTGTGCCCACAACCAAGGTACATGCCCTTGACTGGAATCGAACCTGGGACTCTTGAGTCCGCAGGCCAACGCTCTATCCACTGAGCCAAAGTGGTCAGTGCTAGAGATAATTTAGAGTTTCGGATTCTGTAGGCTGATTCCAGCCACTTTTAGCAAAATCTTGCAAGAGAAATGAACTCATGCAATAGTCAAGAGATGGAAAAAAATAGAGAGGAGAGAGAGAGAGAGAAAGAGAGAGAGAAAGAGAGAGAGAGAGAAAGAGAGAGAGAAAGAGAGAGAGAGAGAGAGAGAGAGAGAGAGAGAGAGAGAGAGAGAGAGAGAGAGAGAGAGAGAGAGAGAGAGAGAGAGAGGAGAGAGATTTGACCAGGCAGGTGGTTAGACTATGAACTTTAATTTAATGTGAGTAATGGTAGCAGAGTTGGTGCATTGTTAGACTAATATATCAGCAGCTTTCTTATCCTAACTTAACACTGGCATGAGGGTAGCACTGAAGTAGCAGTTCTCTCTCTCTCTCTCTCTCTCTCTCTCTCTCTCTCTCTCTCTGTTAATTCTTACATGAGGTTATTTTTCCCATTGCTTTTCAGAGAGAGAGAACATTGATGTGAGAGAGACACATGGACTGCTTGCCTCCATCACATGCCCCCACTGGGGATAAGGATTAAACCCATAGTCCAGGTATGTGCCCTTGCCTAGGAATTTAACCTATGACCCTTAGGTGTGTGGGTCTATGCTCTAACCACTTAGAAACACCAGCCTTGGCAGAAGCAGTTTTCTCTTAAAGTGCTCTGTCAAATAATTAGAGTTGCTTCGTGGCAAAGATTAAAATGAATATATTGTACTAGGGGCTCAGTGCACAAAATTCATGCACAGGGGAAGGTGGGGGAGCCTCAGCCTGGCCTGCCCCCTCTCACAGTCTGGGATCCCTCAGAGGATGTCCTACAGTCTGGCAGGTGCCATGTGTGTGTGTGTGTGTGTGTGTGTGTGTGTGTGTGTGTCTGTCTGCTGGGGGTCTACCCCCAGCCACACCATGCAGGCTTGGAGCCGGCAACCCTCTGTGTTGATCTCTCAGGCTCCTGGCCTTGCCTGCATGTTGTTGTCTCCCTTGAGCCGTGACCAGGGCTGGGTGCTGCCTGCCAGCCATGCTTGCCTGTTCACGGATCACCCCAGCAGGTTGAGGCCCTGCTGGGGGCTGCCCTAGGCCACACATTCGCTCTCCTGCTCCCCGATCGCTGGCAGTGGGGAGCATGTCCCTCTGGGGGCTGCCCTCTGGAGGCCCATGAGTTCTCTCTTCTGCTCCCCAATCTCTGGCAGTGGGGAGCATTCCCCTCTGGGGGCTGTCCTTGGGTGGCTCTCACATTGGATCTCCTGCTCCCCATTGCCACCACAGCAGGGAGAAGGCCCCGCTGGAAACTGCCCTCCAGCTGCCATCTCATTTGCTCTCCTGCTCCTGATCGCCTCTACAGCCATTGCCAAGGCAATGCCTGCTGGGCTCACACTGCTAGGGTGTGCGGCCAGCCTCCTGCCCCACCACTATGGGTGCCACCATCTTTGTCTCAGAGTGGTGGTTAATTTGCATATTACTCTTTTATTAGATAGGATTCCCTGCCCAATTCAAGTTTCTTGTTTCACATAGTACAAAGAAATTTAGCGTCAGTTTGAAGGAGAGCATATAAGTGGGGCACAGTGGTTAAAAAGTAAAATGTCAAAATCATCAGGCCTTAAAATGATTAAATTGAATATTATTGTTTATTTGCACATGAACTGACAAGGAGTAAATTGACCATAACTCACTAAGTGTTTTTGAATGAGTAGTATTGACAAAGGGACCACAATCCTGACCTATAAAATCTGTAATTCTTTCATCTCTGAAGCAATTTTTCTAGGCCTTCAAACTGATGTCAGCAGCATGTGGGGTATAAAAGCATACAGAGCTGTGATGATGGGAAGTTCCCCAATGAAATCCCCTGACGTGGCCAAGGAGGATGAGAGACAATTGACAAGTGAGTATCTCCCTGAGAGAGTAACTAAATATGTCAGCCAAAATTTCTCTAGAAAAGAAAATAATCGCAATCATTTTGCAGAGGACTATTTTGTAATTTTCATCTTCCCTTTTGCAAATGAGTTTTATTTGCTCTGATTCTGTTTTCTGTTGTAGCATTCTCTATTGAACATGTTGGGAGCAGATAAATTGTTTTGTACTTTTTATGGGACACTAGAACATAAGGAAACATATCCTAATGGAGAGGACTAGGCAGCTTTCCAGTGTCCCAGAATGTGATCCAGTGGCAGTTTCTAGATGGGACATGGAGAATGAGGGAGGTATGGGAAGAGGTGTGTGTGCAGAGATTGGCATGGCCCAGTGGCTGTCAGACACACCGTGTTAGAGCTCTGCAATGTGACCTGGGCTTAGCCCTTCTTCAGATAAATATTAAATTCCCCAGCACCCTTGCAAGTTGGCAGAGTAACACAATAGAGAAGATTAGGTCTCTAACACTGTGGAGCTTCTTATCAGTCCAGAGAGCCTGTCTGGATGTTTACATAAAAGATATTTATATAAAAGATGTTTATGTAAAAGAAACATAAGGCTCTATCTTCTGAAACTACTCTTATTTGGGGACTTTTTTATTATTGTTTTTGTGCTTACATTCTAATCTAATTAATATGCTAAATAATTACAAAAAAAGAGTTTAAAGTTCTTTATTAGTATGCATTGAACAATATATACTTGAAATTTAGAAGAAAAATTATTTTTAAAATGTCAAAAAACATAAATTCAGAAATATTATTCAAAAATTTTTAGAATATTTAGTTTTCCTGTCTTTGAGACTGGAACTATATTCCAATATTTCTGACAATATACTCTACAATTAAGTATTATATTTTTATTGAATTTGCTTTATTGTTGAGACATAATGGAGTGTTTGTCTAAAAACCAAGTCATAGAATTAAATAGAAAACTTGGTCAATACAAGCATTCTTAATATCTACAGTACCAAGACAGACTCTTTTTTTCAAGAAAAGTAACACTTTTCTTTGTATTCAATGCAAACAAAAATTGTTTTCTTGATGCTTATAAAGATGACCTAATATACATAAAAGTATTTAAAAATAACACCCTAATAAGCCAATTAATTACCTTAATAAGAGATTTTCTTATATAGTAAATACTTGTAGATATAGGATTTAATTTTAATTAGACATATACAATTAAGTATAGACAAAATTAAATAACAATAATTCTATGGACTATAAGAAGTCTCAATCATGTTGATGTACATTTTTCATATCATGGTCTTTATTCAATACTCAAGATTCTATAAACTGAATTTAGTACTAGTATTGTGTTATTCTGAAAAATCATATGCCATTAAGAGTCCAGAAACAGAGAAGCATCAATCAGACCATCAAACCTCAGAGGGAAGATACGGCAGGGTGAGGGTAAGGAAGAGAGATCAACCAAAGGACTTGTATGCATGCATATAAGTCTAACTAATGGGCACAGACACCAGCGGGGTGAGGGCATGAGTAGGGGATTGGTGGGCAATGGGGAGATAAGGACACATTTGTAATACCTTAATCATTAAAGAAAAAAACAAACAAAAAGGAATGAATAAAGAAGTAAACCTGGAGATGCCATCATATCTTGCTATTTTTTAATTCTCAACTTCTCAGAAAGATATAACTCTAGATGTTGTCGGATTACAAAAATCAAAACTAGTATTTATTTTAAAGATAGGTGCGGTAAAAATATATACTGAATGTAAAAGAGATGAAGAACTTCTATTTTATTAATATAGATAAGAAAAAAATGATGCAGATAAGAAATATTCCCATAAGCAAGTTCTTGTTGTCAAAGGATTGACACAGCTGTACTACAGTTTAGTTTATTTCTAGTCAACTTGGGGCACTTTGTTCTCCAGGCAAGCACTGTTTCATGTTTAGAAATCTTTGGATTTAAATGGTTTGTTTGTTTTTCACTATTTACATGTCCTATCATTAAATATCAATTTAGTATTTTTCCAAATAATAATATATATTCTGAAATGCATCATTCAATAAAAGTTCCTTTAAGCTATTGAAAGTTTCCTTTAAAGCTATTGAAAAAATATTATATAAAGTGAATTTCTCATGGTGCTTTCCTTAAATCACTGAGCTAGAAAATCTAGTTTTGTGGCTCTTTAGCATAAAATCTCATGACAGCAAAAACTTTGTCTTGCTCACTGGGGTATCCCCAATAGCTAGAATCAATGCTGAAGGCTATTTTAACTAGCTGATGTCTGAGAGCTACTGATCTAAAAGGTTAAAGGTGGAAAATAGGGGGAAGTGAATACTGATAAAAATAATGGAGTATACATGTTTCTGTTTTATTATATTCTAACTCATTTACTTTGAATATTCTTGTTTCAATATTTGGCCAGAGGCTGTTTGGGCAGATTAGAGCTAAATAGTTAACTGTAACCTGTTTCCAAAAGATCACTTTCTAAATCCCTATAGCAAAGCAAAATCATGTACATGCACACATATAAAAATATCAAATATTGAATGAGAGAAAACTTCCTAGTATTTTAAAAATCTATTAATGCAGTATAGAAAGAGTATAGAAAAAAGATAATTATATAAAACGTTTCTCTTCTGCGATCTTGTTTATATATCCTATATAATAAAAGGGTAATATGCAAATTGATCCTAACAACAGAACCACTGGAAATGACTGGTCACTATAACACACACTGACCACCAGAGGGCAGATGCTCAATGCAGGAGCTGCCCCTGGTGGTCAGTGCACTCCCACAGGGGGAGCTCTGCTCAGCCACAAGCCAGGCTGATGGCTGCCAGTACAGCAGTGGTGGTGGGAGCCTCTCCCACATCCTCAGCATCACTAAGGATGTCTGACTGCAGCTTAGGCCTGCTCCCCGCTGGTAAGTGGACATCCCCCAAGGGCTCCCAGGCTGCCAGAGGGATGTCTACTGCCAGCTTAGGCCTGATTCCCAGGGAGTGGGCCTAATCCAGCAGGAGAACATCCCCCGAGGGTTCCCAGACTGCAAGAGGACACAGGCTGGACTGAGGGTCACCCCCTGAGTGCACAAATTTTTGTGCACCAGGCCTCTAGTGTTAGTATAGTTGTGTTAATTAAATAGTATTATAAAATATATTTTTTATTCTTTTTTTACCAGACACAAATAGTGAGCTTGACAAATGTTGCTCCAAATCTTAATGACTTTATGTAAGGAGAAAGAAATACAGGTAGCATGACAAAATGACTACCCTCAGGTGCCTTAAAAGACCTTGGAAAACATTAATAATGTGAAACTAGTTTTATCTTTTCTCCTTTTTTACTATGTACCTCAGCTCCCTCTATAGCAGGTGGCTTTTTAGCTGAATATTAGTGGGTGTCTACTTGACCTGTTCCTAGGCTAAGAAGTCTTGTGTATGCATAGGAGACAATGCTGAGTTCAGTCCGCATATGGGATACTTGCAATAGAGAAGGCAGAAGGCTTGGAGAGCAGCAGATGGCATGGGCAGGCATCGTGCTAGTTCATAATTACGACCGGGTAGGCCTCAGGGAGCAATTGTGCGCACCTTAGAACTGGAACTAAATGGATCTGTTTTCTCTGTTCTCTTCTTTCCCATTGATATGATTAAAGACACGCCCATAAGAGAACAACAGTGTGTGTGTGTACATGCGTGCACACACATGTGTATGTGTTTTAAGCCTTGAGTTGGGTTTGGCCATTTATATGTAACAAAGGATTGTTTTGTGCCTATAGATTTTAAACTTGTGTTTGATGATATCTCTCTATATTCAGACATACATGCATTTTTCATTGTTGACTACTATCTCTATGTTTGTGAAAGTGATACCCAATGATATTTATCATTTTTATAATTTTTTTTCACACATGAAGATAGAAAAGCAGCTCCAAGGAAGCACAGTTGGCCCCGGGTAGGACTCAGTGAGAGCAATGCAATCTCTATTCAGAGATCAGCTCATGTTGCTGCTGACAGTCTGTAAATAGGTGTGAAGGCAATGGAAAAATAATAGTTACACTTACATTTGTAGTGGAATCTCTACCCCCAAGGAAATATTATCCTATGAATTCCACAGCATAACTGGTGAGATAAATAGCAGCCTTAGGTGTTGTGAATATATTGAGCTTTCCCTTAATTTCCTAAGCAATAACAAGACATTTTTTTCAGAGATTGCAAAGAAGGAATGTTAGGAGAAATTTTCTTCCCACCCATTGCATATTTGAATTCTGTCTTTATCTCTTAATGATATTGCGGCAGATTATTGCAGGATTGGATCCCCGTACCCATACATTTCTGAATCCCCTCCCACAATGAATCTTGGCGTGACCAGTGGAATAATAGCATCTATGATGTAAGTGGGGTCTTGAATATCAGCTTTTGCATCTGAGGCTTGCCCGTCCTGCTGCATTTGGGAACAACGTAGCAATCACCATGTGAAGAAGCCGGATAATATGCTGGTGCTCGAGAGACAGCACAGAGAAAGCCTCGCTTTCCTGACCATATAAACAACGTCATCTTAATTTGCATCTCTCAGGTGATTAGCTACCTCGAACATTGCCTCGTATGTCTCTTGGCCTTCTGTATGTCCACTTTGGAGAAGTGTCCATTTAGGCCCATTGCCTATTTCTAAAATTAGATTCGTTTCCTTTCGCTAAGTTATATGAGTTCCTTATCTTCTTCCCAGTTGGTGTTTTGGGTTTCTTAGGATATATTGCTAGAAGTGGGATCACTGAGCCAAATGGGAGTTCCATATTTATTTATTTATTTTTGAAAATGAACAAAATGTGATGACTTTAGAGTCCTTTTAAGGGGAAAGCAAGTCACAGGTTACTGTTGGCAGTTACCTAGTATGAAGGTGTGGGACACTGGGCTGCTGAGACATTCCTAGAAAAACTGATTCTCCCCCATAACTCCAGACCTTGCACCTTAAGCACGAAGCACAGCAGAGTCCAGCTTGGAAGTCAAACCAACAAAAGTGCAATGTTTTCCAGTCAAGCAGTTCTGGCTCTTTAGCTTTTCAGTTGTAGATAAGAGAGATTAGGTTTTCTTTCTTTATGCCCAATTTTTTTGTGTTTTTTTTTTAAATTATAGTAGATATACAATGTTATAACCATTGTACATTGGTGAGTAAATTATATTAGGCATTTATATACCTTACAAAGTAATCATCATAATAAGCCATGTACCTGTCTGGCACTGTATATTGTTATTATAATATTATTGATTATATTCCGTATGCTATTCTTTAAACCCATGTGACCAGTTTTATAACTGAAAATGTGTAACTCTTCTTTTTACCTTGCTGACCCATCTTCCCCCTTGCAATTGGCAACTATCAAGTTTCTTCTCTGAGTTTGTTTGTGCAAGCATTTTTTTTTTAGTTTCCATAGGAATAAAATCACATAGTATTTGTCTTTCATATTTCAGTCTGATTTATTTCACTTAGCATAATACCCTCTGGTGAAAGAGTGTTATGCTAAGTAAATAAGGTCTAGCCCAGTGTCTTCCTCTTTAATATGCAGAAATCAACTACAATGTTACAAGACTGTTTTGAGAATTAAATAAGATGGCTGCTCAGTGGCAAATAGTATACTCAGAAACCATATTGGACATTGAAGCTACATATAATAATAACCAATGCTCTAACCCTGACTTTGAGAGGCTCACAGTGTGCATTTAATGTACATATCTCAGCACTTGCATATGAAACACATTGGTTTATTGAGTTAACTCTTACTCTTCCTAAGTCATTATATTTTTAAAAAGTAGTAATTTTTATTTCCCTTTTATTTTTTTCTCTCTTTCCCAGCTCAAAATCAAGTAATTTTCTCACCAATTTCAAGATATTATTTTATTTCCTATTTAATTTTTTTGTTCCATTTCTTCCAACTTTTACCTAATTCAGTAGTAAAATATGAGTGACCCTGAGCATAATTAATAACGTGTATGTTAGCATGAGAAATAAATAAGAAGCAATCCTTAATTTAAATAAGTAATAAGAATATAAATATACAAATAATTAAGTTTAACTTATTTGATTAACTTTAAACATTTTTATAATATGAAATTTTTATAAACCTATTGATTATAAAATAATCTGGCTCATTAAAGTCTAATTATTTGGCTGAATTATAAACCTGTTTCAACTCCTCAAGGATTAACAACATTAAAAATAATCTGACAGATGGAAGAGATTAAATCTACAACAGCTGAATTACAAATATTAGATTGAATATATTTTTTAATTTATTGGTCAAGGTATTACAAATGTGTCCTCACCCCCCCCAATGACCCTCAACCCCCCCCCACATGCACACACACACACACACTCATGCTCTCATCCCCCTGTTGTCTGAGTCCATTGTTTTGGCTTACATGTATGCATACAAGTCCTTTGGTTGATATCCCCCCCCTTTAAACTATTCACATCACACTTCTTTCTAGAGCCAAATCAAAGGTCACAATGTTCTAAAGGTTTGTACATAATTGAATTTAATAATTAAATAAGAAGCAAATCTTTGTAAACACAAAATAGGGTTCTTCATATGAATTGATCCTGCTTTTACAGAAGAAAAAAATAATGAAAGGTGTTATAAATAGCTACAAATAAAGTAACAAAGAAACTAGAAAAATCCTACATAATAAATTGTCAAAGAACAAAGAGAATCTTTGAAGAAAAAGAAGTCCATGCAGTTTACTTTGTCAAGTACTTTTCCCTGTGGATATGTCTATTAGAAAATTAAACATTTTTGCATTTCTGTTAAGTAATATATGACCTTAAAAGTACCAGGGGATGGAAACATGCATAACATACATTACCTTAAATTCCAATTCTGATTAAGCTTACATGAACATTCAAGTGGATTTTTTGTTTCCATGACTTTATAGTTGAAAGAAGTAGCAAATCATCTTCCAGTTATCTATTCCTATTTTTAGATCTGTATTTAACATAGCCTACATTTTCACCATTTCACCAAGCTAACTTAAATCTGCTTCCTTAAGATTTAAAGTACAATAGCAGTTTACACCAACACATAAGCAATATTACCTGCCAATCATGTTTTCCTATGGATTCTCAATGACTTCAGGGAGAAAGGAGCACAGCGCCACACATGTAGTACCACATACAACCCAATTTACAAGATTTTCCACGGAGACATCACTGTTTATCTCTTCTGCCTCATTTCTTTCCATCTTCCCCATCACCATGTCACATACCATGCCCTAACCATGTTGAGCCCTATGAAGTCTAGATAATTAAAATAACAAAATGCTCACCATTAAATTCATTTCAGAGTGTCCATATGGCATCCTGTGTGTAAGACTAACCTAAAAGCTTAGTTAATTTTTTCTCACCCTACAAGAATAATGAGCCTTAAAGATTAATGAAACTGACATAGCAAAACAATAAAATTTTATCTGTACACCTAGAAATCTTCAAATCATATTATTTGTGCTTCGATAGTTTCTAAATAATTACATATTGTCAAGTCAGATCTTACTTTGAAGTAAGTGACATTTATATTATAAGTAAATTATTATGCTTTAAATCTATTAAATGAAGCATAAATTACTACAAGGGAACTATGCATAATTTTATTGTGGACAAAGCCTAAAACATATGAATATGCACTGAAATTAATTTTGTTATAGTATTTCATTTTATATTCTTAAGTAAGTCACGGCATTTCAACATGACTATTACTTTAAAATATAAAATTGAAGATATTTTTCTCAAAGAAATGAATTTCATCAAGATAAAATATGAAAAATTGAACAAACTACTTATTATATGTCATAAATGTAAACCTCATTTTAAATATGTATCCAATGTGGGCAAAATGTAGACAAGTAGCAAGTTACCTGGAGTCACAAAATATTACCAAAAGTTATTATTGGGGGAGCATGCTCATACTAAATTCTATAATAAAAGACTGACCCAGGATAATGTCAACTATCCCCTCAGCAACTAGCCTAGATAAACAGAAATGACTCTTAGTTATGTTGGAATTTGTGTTAGTTTTCTGTTGTTAGTAAGTTCAACTTACAAATAAACTTGATTTTTTAAATTTTTAGAATATATCTAAGTTAAATGTTTAGAGAATATATCTGTTTCTCTGGTTTTGTACGTTTTACTTGTTTTTTAACTGTATAGGACAAAAATAAACAAACAAACAAAAGAACGGTAAAAGAGACAACCACTTCACTTCATCATGCACAGCATCATTGAGACAGATACATATTTGTTTATTCTATGTAGTCAATAAACATTATGACCTTTGATTTTGCTCTAGAAATATGGCAACAAATCATATTGATGCTCATAAATTGAGGTTGAACAGTCTCAGAAAGATCAGAAATATAGTGAAAACATATTAATGACTAATAGTCACATGAAGTACACAAACCTTAACATATGAATGCCAAATATGAATATTTTATTTGTGGCTTCTTCACCTATATTTTTTCCCATGAGGTTAAGCTTTGTTTGCAAACTGTCCAATGAAAGTGGTAAATAAATGGGCTTTTCAGAAATGGCCAGCAAATACTATGGTTCAGTAAAAAATACTCAGATCCTAGAATAATGTCGTTTGGTTCAATGTCATCTTCTATAATAAAAGCGAAACATGCAAATGTGACCGTTACCACCAGCCAATCAGAGTGGCTGTATGCAAATTAACCCAGCCAAGATGGAGGCCAACAGCCAATCAGAGCAGCTGTATGCAAATTAACCCAGCCAAGATGGAGGCCAACAGCCACGGAACCAGACCAAACCAAAGAGTTCTGTTGCAACTGCCTGCCT
>PVJC01020042.1:0-29583 GCA_004026665.1 Murina feae
GGAGCTGAGCTGAGGGGCTCAGCTTCACTTTCTCTCCTGCCGCAATGGAAAGGGCTGTTTACTCAGGTCCGGGAGTGGCGGCCGCCATGTTGGCTGGGCTAATTTGCATACAGCCGCTCTGATTGGCTGGTGGGCGTGGCTTACCCTGTCTCGGAGAAACGGTTAATTTTAATATTTCGCTTTTATTAGTTTAGATAGTGTCTTCTTTGCTACAGAAGTGAGATATATTTGTATGGTATTCTTTGTGATCATATTCTTAAAATAACTATCTTGAACTTTCTCCTGTCTTCTACTACTGAAAATAGGAATCTCTGACAATATATAAAAATTATATTTCATTCCAGACATAACTTGAGATGTGATCATTTCGTTAATTCATCTCTTCTATTGCAGTATGCCATGAAATTTCCACACTCCATTTAACTTCCATAGGCATTGGTTCCCATGTAAATAATTTCCAGTTTTTGATGATTTACCCCCATTTGAAATTAATTATACATTCTTAATTGTGAGACTTGGTTACTTAAAAGGATGGCTTGCCTAATTTTAATTCAAGGTTTGTACCAACTGTAATTTAACATAGAGCAATGTTCTGTATTACTTTCGAAAAAACAGGCCGATTATTACTGGCTATCAATTTAGTAGTATTGCATTGACCAATGAATAGCTAGCTTAGAATGAATTTGAGAAATACCTTTAATTTCTGGGTATTTGATTTTAATTTGGGGATTTTAGGTAGTACCAAGTTATGGCAACAATTCTTATGGGAAAGATTTTAAGTTCCAGAAGTCAGAAGTCAGAGAGGAAGAACTTTTAGCATGATGGCCTCAGAGAAAAAGGCATAGATGTTGGAAGAGGCAATGGAGTAAAATGGGGGGAAACACGTAGAATTTAGAGTGAGAATTAGAAGACCACTGATGCTATTTATTAACTGCTTATCCTTAGGCGATTCACTTAGCTTCTTTGAGACTCAGCTTTCTTTAGTTTAAGGATGGGCTAACTAAATCTTATCAAGCTAACAGGATTGATGTGAAGTCCAATGAGATAACATATGTAACATCACTTCCATTCATCTTTAAGTGTTTCCTCCATATTTCCAGTTCAACTTTCAACTCTTCTGGTGATTACTCTGTTATTCTCCCTTCTTATCTTACAGAAAGAAAAGTAGGATATTAAATCACACACACAAAGAAAAAGGGACTGGTCATAGATTTTGGGCATCTTCCCTGAAATACATTTGCATTTTAAAATATTTTGCCAAAATCAGGTAAGTCCATAGTGGTAGATTCCTCAAATTCTAAGAGGATATGAAACATATACCCTGGGACAAGCATGTGCCTCAAATCACACGACAAAAGGAGTCATGAACTCCAAAGCATCGATTGCTCTAACTTTTAGTGAAAACAGTCACTTCAATTTTCATTTATTTTTATATAAAAACAATACTACAAAGTGGGGATTTTAAAAAATCCATAATGTAGTAGTCCAGGAATCAGCAAATATTTTCTTTCTTTTTTTAAAAAAAAACAAAACATTTTATTGATTTTTTACAGAGAGGAATGGAGAGTGATAGAGAGTTAGAAACATCGATCAGCCGCCTCCTGCACACTCCTCACTGGGGATGTGCCCTCAATCAAGGTACATGCCTTTGACCAGAATCGAACCTGGGACCCTTGAGTCTGCAGGCCGATGCTCTATCCACTGAGCCAAACTGGTTAGGGCCAGCAAATATTTTCTGTTCAGGGCTATACATAGAGTAAGTACTTCAGGCTTTGTAGGCTATGGAATCTCTGTCACAACTGCTCAGCTAAGCATTATAGCACCAAAGCAGTAATAGATAATATGTAAATGATGGACATGGCTATGTTCCTTAAAAGGTTTATTTATAAAAATAGGCTATGAGGCAGATTTGGCCCACAGGTCATAGTGTTCTGACACCTATATTATTCCACCCACTCTTTTATCCTTTCTTTCTCCCTACCCCCACCCATATCCCTGGTCACATACAAAATAAAAGGTTTTAGAGAAGAAGTTATATTGAACACCATAAGTTTATATTTAGTTCTCAGTTTGTATTTGGCCCCAAATAGCGCACAAAATTTTCTTTGCCTTGTCTTCCCTGTGCTCATCCCCTAAGGCAAGCATCATGCCCATGAGCTTTCCTACAACCAACTAAAATAATGATCATGGAAAAACCAAACAAGTATTTTCCTCGAATTCTGTTTAGTGGAAAGTTCAGGATCTTAGATGCAAGAGTGGGAAGAACTTACAAACCATGCTTGGAAATTTAGTAGTTCCATTCTTTCTCTGGCTAAAATTAAGATCTCTATGAATATGTGCTTTCTGGGCATTCGTATCCTCAGAATTCAGTGTACCAGTGTTTCCTGAAAACTGACCACCTGCAGAACTGTATGTGAATATAAAAGTAGAGACACATTCCCTCAAGGATCCAACGGCCTCATTGGGGAAGCAGAACACATTCACATAAGGAAAATACAAAACAATACTTACAAAGCCATATGCCAGAGAAATACATCTTTATAAAGTAGAAGCTGACAGCATCAGTGCTTAGAGGAGACACTACAAAGCAATGATCAGAGTTAGGTAAGAGATTCTAGAGGAAGCAAGGGGCAATGGTATTTCTTCCCTCCCCCAATTCTTCCCAAAACAGGAGAAGAAAAAAAAATCTTTCAGGAGAAAGAAATGCCAATTACCTTTGCTAACAATGCTTTCCTTAAGTCCAATGGTAGTAAGAACCCTGAACTACTGAAAAAGAGGGGGGATATTGGGATTAACATTGTCTTACATATAAATAGGTTTATTTCAAATTTCATATGTTTTCAATTGGATCAAAAAATTGATTGGCTGGCCAACGCACAAAATCTGTTTAAGCCCCAAATCCCACACATCCCGTTTGTTGACATTCTGTGTGCATTGCAACATCTACATGAGATTATGAAATTCTAGATATTATACTTGTACTATAACTTGAAAATTTCCCTCTGGAATATATATTATTAATATTATATTGAGTTTAATGGGTATAAATACAAAATTTTTATGAATAAACTTTGAATAAAATATATTGAGAGATGTGTACATTCTATGAAGTTTGGATATTAAAACCGCTTATTCTATTGGTTTGCCTTTTACAATTAAGAATCATTGTTTTAGTGATGTAAGAGAAATGGCGGCATTAGAGATCCACTTGGCCTCTTCCACTGAAATTTCAACAAGTTAATTAACTATAACGCAACAAAAAATTCATTACTCAATACAGAGAGGTACACCAGAGAGACCTGCAGTTGCAGCCCTGCATCTGTGAACTTGTGGCTCAGCTTAGAGAGGGGAGGAAGCCAGTAGTAGCAGGTGGTTTCTCCAGCCAGGAGAAACAGAGAGCAGTGGGGGGTGGAAGTCCAGCAGGGTGAGTGGAGTGAACAGTGACTGAGCCAGCAGACACCTGACAGAGCACGGGGTCACCTGTAGCTCTACACTGTCAGGCCAGGTGGTGGTATTTCAGACAAAGAAACGGAACCACAGAGCCCTGTAGTG
Organism: Murina feae; assembly: GCA_004026665.1. NCBI lineage: Eukaryota > Metazoa > Chordata > Mammalia > Chiroptera > Vespertilionidae > Murina > Murina feae. Next base: position 3,553 of record PVJC01020042.1, read on the forward strand.
ACATTGACTCCCAAAACTTGCTGCCCATTGCCACTGGTGTCAGGATGTAGAGCAAATTATCTGCAAATCAAGAGTTATTGCAGTAGAAATGCTGTTTCCATCTCTGACTAAACCCCAAGTGAAGTACTTGGGATTGGAAACCACTGAGGTCACAAGTTGCCATTCCAGTGAGGGCAAAGCAAACCCCACTCCCAATCAGTGAGACTTTACTGTCTTAAGGAAGCAATGGAGATCAAGTCTGGGAGATCACAGTGGTAAAAATCATGCAATTCAGTGCCATCACCTGGAAAATAGTAGCAAGACCTCTTCAGAGAAACCTGCTATAGAAGTCCATTAATATATACAAATATACATGCAGAGGCAAAGGAGAACAGCAAATGCCATGAATAACCATGGTAATGAGGATGATCAGAATGAAAGAAAAATCCCTAGAAAGCAAGCTGGAACACATGGAAATATGTGATAAAAATGACAGATGTCAAGAGTGTAGTTCGAGAAACTATAGATAGGCAATTCAATACACTCAGAAAACAAATGAATAAACAAAATGAGCACATTACCAAAGAGAATAAAACTTTAAAAAAGATCCAATCAGGCTCTGACTGGTTTGGCTCAGTGGATAGAGCATCGGCCTATGGACTGAAGGATCCCAGGTTTGATTCTAGTCAAGGGCATGTACTTTGGCTGCAAGCACATCCCTAGTACAGGGTGTGCAGGAGGTAGCTGATCTCATCAATGTTCCTAACTCTCTGTAAAAAATCAATAAAATATATATTTGTTAAAAGACTCAATCAGAAATTGTGTAAATGAAGCATGCAATTAAGAGGATTAAGAATAAACTACTGAAAAAGAAATTCTGGAGAAAATGGTGTCCCAATAGGCAGACCTAACGTGCATCTCGTCCCAGGGCCAGACTGGAAATACAATTAAATTGTAAAACATTCACCTGGAATTACCAACTGAGGTCCAGCAGAGGAGGAGACATATCAAAGAAGGACAGAAAAACCCTGGAGACAGGAAGGGCAAGGTCAGGAGAGGAGCTGACTCAGCTTCTAGGTTCGGGAGGTCAGAAGTCCAAGAGTGAGGAAGGAGTTCCTGGTTACAGGAGGGTCTGTTCCCTCAAAAGACAAAGGCCTGAATCCCAGGCTGGACTCCACAGCCTGGAACACCAGAGCCAAGACCAACAGCCCACGTAGCATACAGTTGTGAAAGATGACAGGACTACTGGCTGCAGCAGTCTGGAACCAGTAGACTGGAGCCAGTCAGACAGAAAGCCATATTTTTGTTTTGTTTTATTATAAAGGCAGTGTTTATTAGAATACACATTATTTCCAAAATTGAGTTTTTAGCTGTTACGGTGTGTATACCTTATTTTTAAAATTTATTTGTATTGTTCAAAGTATTGCAGATGACCCCTTTGTATTTTTTGTTGTTTTTTCCCCCATGCACCCCCTCCACCCTGCACCCGCACCTCCCAAGTTTTCTGTCTGTATCCATGGGCTATACATATATGCATATAAGTTCTCCAGGTAATCTCTCCCCTCCCCGTGTTTTCCCTCAGAAATTCGTCAGTCTGTTTCATGGTTCTATGTTTCTGAATCTATTTTGTTAATGTTTATTTTGTTCATTAGATTCCACATATGAGTGAGATCATGTGATACTTGTCTTTCTCTGACTGGCTTATTTCAGTTAGCACAATACTCTCCAGGTCCATCCATGCTGTTGCAAATGGTGAGTGCCTTCTTTTTTACCAACACATAGTTTTCCATTGTGTAAATGTACCATGGCTTTTTTTTTCATCCATTCACCTGGTGATGGACACTTAGTCTGTTTCCAAATCTTAGCTATTGTAAATTGTGCTGATATGAACATAGGGGTGCATATATCTTTTCTGGTTGGTGTTTCCAGTTTCTTAGGAGATATTCCTAGAAGTGGGATCACTGAAGCAAATAGCAGTTCCATTTGTAATTTTTTGAGGAAACTCCATATTGTTTTCCACAGTGGCTGCACCAGCCTATATTCCCACCACCAGGGTAGTAGGGTTCCATTTTATCCATAACCTCACCAACACTTGTTGTTTGTTAATTTTTTGATGATAGCCATTCTGACAGGTGTGAGGTGATAACTCATTGTTTCAATTTGAATCTCTTGGATGATTAGTGACTTAAAACATTTTTTCATCTGTCTCTTGGCTTCTGTATATTCACTTGGGAGAAATGTCTGTTTAGGTCCTTTGCCCATTTTTAAAAATTGAGTTGTTCGTTTTCCTTTTGTTGAGTTGTATGAGTTCCAGATTATTTATACACACACACACACACACACACACACACACACACACACACACACACTAGGGGCCCGGTGCACAAAAATTTGTGCACTCGGCGGGGGAGGTCCCTCAGCCCAGCCTGTGCCCTCTTGTAGTCTGGGACACTTTGGGGGGGATGTCCACCTGCTGGCCAGCCTGGCCAGCCTAGGTGAGGGGCTGAGGGCCCTTTTCAGGCTGCCCACAAGCTCCTTCAGGGTTCGTGCACTGGGGGGTGGGAGGGCTGGTGAGTGCAGGCGTGGACGTTTCCACTGGAGGGCCCATGATCACACATGCCTGGTGGACCCCCACCGCTGAGGGGACACACCTGGCGCAGAGCTGGGTGGTGAGCCAGGGTCAGACGCTGGTGCAGGATACCTCGGTGGGGCCCTGCTGCTGAGTGAACACACCTGGGGTGGAGCCGGGCAGTGGACTGGCTTTGGATGCTCTGCACTGTGCAGCAGACGCTCCCACACACCCCCAAGGAGGCCCCTGGAGGGCGAACGAAGGTAGCGGACCCTGGAAGGGTGCTCCCGCACACCCCTGAGGAGGCCCCTGGAGCGGAGCCAGGACAGGTGCTCCTGGACGCCCTGTGGAGGCCCCCAGGGGGCGGAGCCAGGCAGTGGACCCAGGATGGCTGCTCCTGCAAGCCCCGTGTAGGACCCGCTCTCCCACACGCCTGGTGGAGGTCCCTGGGGGGGTGGAGCCAGGCAGTGGACTCGGGACAGGCGCTCCTGGATGCCCCAAGGATGCCCCAGGCCCCCCCCACACACTGAGCTGACACACCTGGCACAGCTGTGCTGGCCGCAGAGGCTCCCAGTGCAGAGCCGCCCTGCCAGCCTCCATCTTGTCTGGGTTAATTTGCATACAGCTGCTCTGATTGGCTGGTGGGTGTAGCTTAGGCATCCCGAAGAAACCGTCAATTTCAATATTACGCTTTTATTAGTTTAGATAACTGAAACACTGTTGCTTTAATCTGAGGCCTAGGCAGGTAATGAAGCCTCCTGTTTGTTTCAGCTCTGTGGCTTCTATAATTGAAACACTGTTACCATGACCAGAGGCTCAGCCAGCCTAGGCAGGCAGTTGCAACAGAAGCCTCCAGTTTGCTCTAGCTCTGTAGCTGCTGGCCTCCATCTTGGCTGGGTTAATTTGCATACAGCCGCTCTGATTGGCTGGGAGGCGTGGCTTGGATGGTGGGCGTGGCTTAGGTGTCTCAGGTGATGGTCACTTTGCATATTATTCTTTTATAATATTAGATATATATATCGCTTTTTAAAAAAAATTTTATTGCTTAAAGTATTACAAAGTGTTAAATAAGTCTCCATTTTTTACCCTTGACCTTCCCCCCTCCTCCTCTATCCTCAGTGTCTTGTGTCCATTGATTATGCTTATATGCAGGCATATGAGTTCTTCAGTTGATCTCTTAACTCCCCCGCAACCTTCCCAAGAACTTCATGTATTTGTGTGTCATCCTTGCACAGGGGTCATGCTAATCTTCTCTGTATTGTTACAATTTTAGTATATGTGCTGCCAACCAACACAAGCACCTCATATATTTTTTAAGTTAACTCCTTATCAGATGTATCATTAGCAAATATGTTCTCCCATGCATTGGGCTCTCTTTTCACTTTGTTGATAGTTTCATTGCTGTGCAGAAGCTTTTTAGTTTGATGGAGTCCCATTTGTTTATTTTCTCATTTGTTTCCTTTGCCCTAGGACAGTGGTTGTCAACCTTGGCTGCACATTAGAATCACCGGGGAATCTTTTTAAAATCCTGATTTCTGGGCCTCATCCTCCAGAAATTGTTTTTTTGTTATGGGGTGGGGCCACAATATTAGTAACACAGAAACAGAATTTCCGGAGGATGAGGCCCTGAAATCAGAATTTTAAAAAGATTCCCAGGTGATTCCAATGTGCAGGCAAAGTTGGCAACCACTGCCCTAGGAGATGTATCAGTAAACATTTTGCTATAAGAGATATTTGAGATTTTATTGCTTGTGGCTTCTTCTAAGATTTTTATGGTTTCATGACTTACATTTGGGTCTTTTGTCCATTTTGAATTTATTCTTTTGAATGGTGTAAGTTGGTGGTCCAGTTTCATTCTTGTGCATGTACCTGTCCAGTTTTCCCAATACCATTTATTGAAGAGACTGTCTTTACTCCATTGTATGCTTTTGCACTCTTTGTCAAATATTAATTGAGCATAATGACTTGGGTTAATTTCTGGGGTCTCCATTCTGTTTCATTGATCTATATGTTCATGTGCCTGTACCTGGGCTGTTTTGAATACAGTGGCTTTGTAGTATAACTTGATATATGGTATTGTGATTCTTCCAACTTTGTTCCTCTTTCTCAAGATTGCTGCCATTTTTCGAGGTCTTTTCTGGTTCCATATAAATTTTTGGAGTGTTTGTTCTAGATCAGTGAAATATGCCATTGGTATTTTAATAGGGATTGCATTTAATCTATAGATTGCTTTGGCTAGTATAGACATTAAAATTATGAACACAGTATATTCTTCCACTTGTTTATACCTTCCTCTATCTCTTTATTCCCTGACCTGGAGTTTTCTGAGTACAGGTCTTTTACCTCCTTGGTTATGGTTATTCCTAAGTATCTTAAATTTTTGTTGCAATAGTAAATTGTGTTTTTAGTTTCTATTTCTGAGAGTTCGTTATTAGTAGATTTCTGGGTGTGAATTTTATATCCTACTACATTGCCAAATTCATTTATTAAATCTAGTAGTTTTTTAGGGAAGTGCTTAGGGTTTTCCATGTTCAATATCATGTCATCTGTGAATAATGACAGTTTTACTTCCTCTTTCCCAATTTAGATGCCTTTTTATGCTTTCTTCTTGTCTGATCCCTATGACTAGGACTTCCAGTACTATGTTGAATAAGAGTTCATGCCTCCTGTGACTCCCATATTAAATTTGTGTGATCACCATTAGGGACAAAAGAAATGGCAACCACAAAATAAAATACAGGGTTGGGCTAAAGCTTTACAGTTGTTTATATGGAATAAAATACATGTAAGTTATTATTTTAATAATAAAAAAGAAATTCTGTGTTTCACATACTCATAACTATAAACCTACTTTTGCCTACCCCAGTATGTATAGTGGCTGCAATCTGTATATTTAAAACAGAAAACCTTTGCTTTGATCTGACCTTTGAAAAGCTACAAACCAGTATCTCTTTACAATTAATTAGCTTGCTAAATGGTGTTGACCTATGAGGTGCTATGACTATTATAAACTCAAATATATTTTGCCATAATATTTCAGAAAAATTACATAGTTTTGAGAAACCACAATAGTTTGGTGACTACAAATTTAGACTCAGGTGAAGCCCACTGGTCATTTCATAATGTCCTTCCACACATCTGTCCCTCTATACACAGAATTTGTAATACTATCTCCATAAAATAACCTTAAATAATATAAAGCAAGTCAGAAATTTGTCTTGAAATAACTGATGACTCATCTATTCAAGCTTTGCAAGGACATATATTTACTTGGCACATACTATAAATAACAGCTGGTAATTTTACCACAATCATTTTTCACTCATTTCTAGTTTTTCCACATTTATTCTTCATTTCATATTCAGTCTCATTTAAACTCAATTGACAGTTTAGAGTTTGCACTAGATTGTGCCTATTGACTTGTTCTGCTTTTCTAAAATATATTTTTATTGATTTCAGAGAGGAAGGGAGAGGGAGAGAGTAATAGAAACAGCAATGATGAGAGAGAATCATTGATCAACTGCCTCACTGGCCGGGACCTATATAACTTTTTAAATAATATGTTAGAAAGAACATTTAAAGTGCAGAACAGCCTGGCAGGCATGGTTCAGTGTTTGAGTATTGACCTATGAAACAGGAGGTCATAGTTCGATTCCAAGTCAGGGCACATTCCTGGGTTGCGGGCTTGATCCCCAGTATGGAGTGTATTGGGCGTAGTCAATCAATGATTCCCTCTCATTACTGACTTTTATTTCGCTCTTTACCTCTCTGAAATCAATAAAAATATTTTGAAAAGTTATATATGGCTACTTCCATAAAATTAATCCTATCTAACAAAAGAGTAATATGCAAATTAGGCATCACTTCATCACAAAGATGGCCGACCCCATGGCCAGAAGATGGCTGCCCGCATAGCCACAAGAGGCTGCCTCCATAGCCATCAGATGGTGGCGCCCAGTCCAGCTCAGCTCCACCACTGAAGTGGTCAGACCTATTAGCCAGACAGGTGGCGGGGGAGGCAGGGGGTCTGAGGGGTGGAACAGGTTATCAGAGGGGGCTGGGGGTCCCCTGCCAAGGCCAGAGGCCTTTGCCAGAAGACTCAGGCGTGGGCAAGGGCGGAGCCGGTAACTGGAGGGAGCAGGAGCAGAGCCAGCTATCAGAGGGTATGAGGGTGCCCAACCCAGGCATAAGGCCTGGGCCAGAGGCCTCAGGCCTGGGCAGGAGCAAGGCCAGAGATCACAGGGGCCTGGGCTCTGCAGAGCCAGCTATCAGAGGGGCAGAGGTGGAGCCTGTGATCTCAGGGGTCTGACCACTGGTGAAGCTGGCAAAGCAGGGATCTGGGAGTCCCCTGCTCAGGCCTTAGCCTTGGCCAGAGGCTGTAGTGGGGCAGGGGTAGAACCTGCGATCACAGAGGTCTGGGCATGGGCAGAGCTGGCAATGCAGGGGTCTGGGGGTCCCCTGCCCAGACCTGCAGCCTTGGCCAGAGGCTGCCAGTTGGGCAAGGGCAGAGCCAGCGATGGCAGGGGGCAGGATCAGAGCCGGTGATCACAGAGGCCTGGGCTCTGAGAAGCCAGTGATTTGAGGGGTCTGGGGGGCCCTGCCCAGGCCTCCATCCTTTGCCAGAGGTTACAGGCCTGGGTATGGGTGGAGCTGGAATTGGAGGGGCAGGGGTGGAGCTGGAATTGGAGGGGCAGGGGTGGAGCTGGTGATCAGAGTGAACTACAGAGGAAACACCTTTTTTTACCGCTCATTGGCTAAGTTCCTTGTATGTCACTGGTTATATTCTTAGTAACTTGGGTAATAAAATTCCAAAAGGGCATCTAGGGTTTTTCCACCACACTCCTGGAGAAAAAAAAATGAAGGTGCACTGCTGGAGGGCTAAGAAATGTCATATCCTGCCATAGTAGGTTTGGCTAAGTGCATAATGCCTCAGCCTGCTGACTACAGGGTGTAGGTTCAATTCTGACCAAGGACATGTACCTAGGTTGCAGGCTCCTCCCTTGCCAGGAGCCAGGTCAGGGCATATGCAGGAGGCAACCAACCAAAGTGTTCCTCTCACTTTGATGTTTCTCCCTGTTTTTCCCTTCTCTTCCACATTCTCTAAAAATCAATGGAAACATATCCTCAGGTGAGGATAAAAAAAAAAAAAAGAAATGTCATATCCTATGAAAGATACATCTTGAAAATGCCTAAAGAAAGTTGTCATTTTTTCATTGTGAAGGGACTGGAGTCCATGTTGATGAAAACACCTTGGTGGCTGCGGTTACTGGCAGTGGTTGTAGCAGCAGGGTGATGGGGCTGGTGGCTTCCCCTGATTAGCCTGGTCACCTCCCACAAAGGGAGGCCAGACTGCAGCTTAGGCCCCCAAGGGGAGCAGGGAGAGGGCCTAAGCCATCAGTAGGACATTCCCTGAGGGATCCCAGTACGTGAGAGGGGGCAGGCTGGGTTGAGGAATCACCTCTGAGTGACAAATTTTTGTGCCCCAGGCCCCTAGTATTCTTATTATAAAATACTAGGGGCCTGGGGCACAAAATTTATGCACTCAGGGGGGTCCCTCAGTCTTCCTGTGCCCTCTTGCAGTCTGGGACCCCTTGGGGATATCGACCTGCTGGGGTGCCTGGCCAGCCTGGGTGAGGGGCTAATGGCTGTTTTCAGGCTGGCCAAGCCCCCCGTGGGGACCCTCACCCCATGGGGGTGTGGCCAGCCTGGGTGAGGGGCTGAGGGCCGTTTTCAGGCTACCCACATTCCCTTCAGTGTTCAGGTCCCTACTGGGGTGCCTGGCCAGCCTGGTTGAGGGACTGATGGCCGTTTGCAAGCTGACCACAGCTCCCATTGACCTACGGTCCCAGTGAGGCTGGCTGGAAGCAGGTTTCTGGGGTGTATTTGCCTTATATAATTGAAACTTTGTTGCCTTGAGCAGAGGACACAGCTGGCCTAGACAGGCAGTTTTCTCCATCACTGGCTTTCTGTTTGCTCTAGCTCCGTGGCTGCCAGCCGCCATCTTGGCTGGGTTAATTTGCATATTGTCACTCTGACTGGCTGGTGGGCGTGGCTTTGCTGGTGGGCATGGTGTAGGTGTAAGCAGGGGTCCTCAAACTATGGCCCACGGGCCACATGCGGCCCAACGAGGACATTTTTTCGGCCTGCTGGGTGTTTTTGCCGCCTTGTTTTTTTTACTTTAAAATAAGATATGCACAGTGTGCATAGGACTTTGTTCATAGTTGTTTTTTTTTTAAACTATAGTCCAGTCCTCCAATGGTCTGAGGGACAGTGAACTGGCCCCATTTAAAAAGTTTGATGACCCCTGGTGTAATGGAATGAGGGGTAATTTGCATATTACTCTTTTATTAGATTAGACTAGGGGCCCGGTACACAAAAATTTGTGCACTTGGGGGAGAGAGGGGTCCCCTCAACCTGGCCTGTGCCCTCTTTCAGTCTGGGACCCCTCAGGGGATGTCCACCTGCTGGCGTGCCTGGCCAGCCTGGGTGAGTGGCTGATGGCTGTTTGCAGCGAGGCTGGAAGCTGGTATCTGGAATTTATTTAACTTCTGAAGTTGACACTTTGTTGCTTTAACCGGAGCCCTGGTCGGGATGCCCCTGACAACCCAAGCTCCCAGCGCTTCCTTGAGCCCAAGGCTGGAAGCAGGTCTCTGAGGTTTATTTATCTTCTATAATTGAAACTTTGTTGTGGAAACTTTGTTGCCACAACCAGCCTAGGCAGACAGGAACCTTCGCTTCCTTCATGGCCAGGGCAAGCCTCCTGCTTGTTCCAGCTGCCATCTTGGCTGGGTTAATTTGCATACAGTCACTCTGATTGGCTGGTGGACATGGCTTGACTGGTGGGTGTGGCTTAGGTGTCTTGGAGTGATGGTTAATTTGCATATTACTCTTTTATTAGATTGGATAGGTACTTTGAGGCAAAAATTCCAGTATTTGAATTAAACCAAAGGGATGGATTTTGGACCTCTAGACCCTAGGAAAGGCAGGTCTAATTTTAGCAAAGTTATTCCCTGAATAACCATTAAGTCTATACATGAACAAACCGAAAACATTCACCATGCTTTGGAAACTTTCAATTTTGTGAAATGGAGAAAAAAATGTAAAATTAAATATGAGAGCCGAGAGACTGGGAAAAGTGCATCAAAGAGATATGAGCTAATTAGTAGAGGAGTAAAGGAAAGGTCAGCATAAATTCTGATAGGGAGACTCTGGGAAATTTCATGTAAAAAATGACTTTTAAGTAGTGGTGCAAAGGCATCCCAGAAGATAGGAAAAGCCCAAGTTATGGAGCTGTGCTAAGAGCATTGCAGGAATGATGAGCAGTGGCTTATACATTTTGTTCCTCTCCTGCTTCCTCTATGCCCTGCCCATTTCTAGCCAGGATACTATTTCCCTAATATTTGCACTAAATGTTGTACATTATTTCATTATGGTTATTATCACAAGATTTTTCCCTTGAAATCTATCTTACATCTCTGTGAGGGCAGGAACCAGGTTTTTTTTCTTTCGTATACCCTAAACTGATAAGACAAACACTCAGTAAATAAATAAATATTACAATAAGAGCTGGAGATTTAAGTTAATGTGAAAAATGGGTTGATAGCCTTAATCAGTGGATAGAGTGTTGGCCTACAGACAAGGATGCCAGGTTCAATTCCAGTCAAGGGCATGTACCTTGGTTGACGGCACATCCCCTGTAGGGGGTGTCAGGAGGCAGCTGATCAATGTTTCTCATTGATGTTACTCTCTATCTTTCTCCCTTCCTCTCTGTAAAATATCAATAAAGTAAAGTATATGTAAAACACCCCCCAAAAATGGGTTGAGAAATATAAAGAAAATTTTATGACATAAATCCAGAAGCCTTTGAAACTAGTCTATGATTGGCCTTATTTTAACAACAGAACAATATACTACTAATAGCTTGTGTTGGTGTACCAGTACCTTTATATAAGTTATCTCATTAAATTCTTACAACCACTCTGTTACATGGGCATTATTATCTTCATTTTGAAGATTATGAAACCAAAGTTGGGAAAGTTAAACCAGTAACTTGTTCATTGTCATTGAGAATCTAGTATATTACAGGTGTTATTCTAGATGCTACAGATAAACTGGCCCCCAAGACAACCCACATTCACACTCACCAAGCTTATGTTCTGGTTAAATGAGATTGACTTTAAACACAACACCAAAAAATAAGAAATAAAATTTACACATGATGATAAATGGCCTAAAGGAGAGTAAAACATGCTGATATCCTTGGGAGTTACTGGAGGCAATGCAGAAGAATCTACCTTACTCAACAAATTATGATATTCCCAATATAACACTCTGATCTTATGCTATTCAGGGAGTGGAAATAATCAAACATGCATTTTGGAAGGATAGCTAATAGTAATATGGAGAATTACTGGGCAACATTATCAAACAGGAAGATTAAATGATCATCCAAATGAGGCTTTGGAAGATAAATGAGGAGGACCAATAGCTTTAAGAGAAACCACTATGTTCTATAGATGGTAAAATTTTTTTGACATAAAGATTATGGAGGAGCTATAGCCAGTTTGGCTCAGTGAATAGAGCACTGGCCTGTGGACTGGAGGGTCCCAGGTTCGATTCTGGTCAAGGGCACATACCTCGGTTGCAGGCTTCTCCCTGGCCAGGTCCCATGCAGAAGGCAACCCATCAATGTGCTTCTCTCACATCTATATTTCTCTGTCTTTCCTTCTCTCTTCCACTTTCTCTCTCTCAAAATCTATGGGAAAATATCCTCAGGTGATGATTTAAAAAAACCAACAAACATGGAGGAGAGTGGAAATAATGATGATGATGATGGTATTGACAATGACAGCAATAATGACTTGTCTTGGACATTTACACAGTTACACAGTTCTCTTTGATGGAAAGCTAACTTTTATTTATTTATTTATTTTTGATGGAAAGCATTTTATTTTTAATTAAATCTTTATTGTTCAGATTACAGTTGTTCCTCTTTTCCACCCCATAGCTTCCATCCACCTGGTTCCCACCCCACCCTCTGCCCTTATCCGTCCCCCCTCTACTGTCTTCATCTATAGGTATACGATTTTTGTCCTATCTCTTCCTGCACCCTCCACACCCCTTCCCCTCCTGAGAATTGTCAGTCCACTCCCTTTCTATGTCCGATTCTATTATATTCATCAGTTTATTCTGTTCATCAGGTATTTCTATTGACATAATTGTTATATTCACTGGCTGATAGATATGTATTTGTTGTTCATAATTTTTATCTTTACCTTTTTCTTCTTCTTCCTCTTCTTAAATGATATCTTTCAGCATTTCATATAATACTGGTTTGGTGATAACGAACTCCTTTAGCTTTTTCTTGTCTGTGAAGCTTTTTATCTGACCTTCAATTCTGAATGACAGCTTTGCTGGGTAAAGTAATCTTGATTGTAGGTTCTTGCTATTCATCACTTTGAATATTTCTTGCCACTCCCTTCTGGCCTGCATAGTTTCTGTTGAGAAATCAGCTGACAATTTTACGGGTATTCCCTTGTAGGTGACTAACTGCTTTTCTCTTGCTGCTTTTAAGATTCTCTCTTTGTCTTTTGATCTTGGCATTTTAATTATGATGTGTCTTGGTGTGGTCCTCTTTGGATTCCTTTTGTTTGGGATTCTCTGTGCTTCCTGGACTTGTAAGTCTATGTCTTTCACCAGGTAGGGGAAGTTTTCTGTCATTATTTCTTCAAATAAGTTTTAATATCTTGCTCTCTCTCTCTTCTTCTGGCACCCCTATAATTCGGATGTTGGTGTACTTGAAGTTGTTCCAGAGGCTTCTTACACTATCTTTATATTTTTGTAATTCTTTTTTCCTTTTGCTTTTCCGGTTGGGTATTTTTTGCTTCTTCATATTTTAAGTCTTTGACTTGATTCTTATGATCCTCTAGTCTGCTGTTGGATCTCTGTATAATATTCTTTATTTCAGTCAGTGTATCCTTAATGTCTAGTTGGTCCTTTTTTATATCCTCGAGGGGCTCACTAGATTTATCAAGGGTCTCACTAAATTTATCAGCAGTTTCTAGAAAATTCTTGAAAAACCTTATAACCATTTTATTTTATTTTTTTATTGGTGGAAGTATTATAGATGTCCCCTTTTTTGCTTTTTTTTGTTTTCCATTGGCCTTCTCCACACCACACCCACCCCCCCGCCCCCTGCAAGCTAATTTTTAAATCACTATAAGAATGTTTTGCCAAGTGTCGGACTCTTGGCACAAGGTATCCAAGATGATTTGGGGTGGTATTTAAGATCATTTAAATTGCAGTGGAAAAGGCATTAAAGAATAAAATATCGCATAAGAAAAATGCTATTTCCATTTTAAATCTCTTCCAATCCCTCTAATTATGTCAAGAAGAAATTCTCAATTTGAGCTATTTGAGCTATTTTGACTTAACACCTCTCTAACATTTGCTAATCTCCTTTTTTAAACAAAGAGTGAACAAGCCTTATGTTCAGAGCCTTCAGAACCCAGCAGTATCTATCTGAAATATAAATTTTTATTGTATTTATTTTTACAGTTACCCTCTGTTTATGGTCAATGATACCAGTTTACCACTTACAATAGTGATATATTCTTAACTTTTATAATAAACTTATTAAAGTAAAAGAATGACTTGATTTAAGAAAAAATATGAAGGAAATAGCAATGCATATGTAGCAAAATGTTGGTGATAGAAGATTGGAGTTTGACAATACTACGATAAATTAAAAACCCAGCTGGAATTGGGTTAGAAAGTTCAGAGGTTTTGAGCCACACTTAACAAAAAGACTGAGGTCACTTAGGAATTTCCAGAATACTGGCTCTCTGGATGAGTTAGTAGGTCATAGAAAAGTACAGATATTGCTTTATATACACTGAATTTTAGATGACAGTAAAATATTCTCAATAAGTCTGGCACCCAGTGGTATATTCAAGACTGAACCTCAAACCTAGATCTGGACTAGGCTTACATGTTTTTTGTTTTGTTTTGCTTTTAATCGTTATTGTTGAAAGTATTACTTTCCCCCATTGGCCTCTCCAATCTTCCCCCCCACCCCCACCCCAGGCCTTCATTACCCTATTGTCTGTGCCCATGGGCTTATAGGTTCAGAAGTCATATCAGTTTTCTATTGCTGCATAACATATTACTGCAAACTTAATGTCTTGAAATGACACAAATTTCTTATCTCACAGTTCTGAACATCAGAAGTCCCAATACACTCTTCTGCTGGGGTATCAGAGGCTAAAATCTAGGCCAGGCTCTTTTCTGGAATATCTGGGAAAGAATCCACTTCCAGCATCATTCCAGTTGTTAGTAGAATATAATTCCTTGAGGTTACAGGATTGAAGTCCCCATTTTCTTGCTAGCTGTCCACCAGGGATTGCTCTCAGCAACCAGAGGCCCCTCTTGGGTCCTTGCCCTATCGCCACTTCCATCTAAAAAATCAACAATAGAGAACCTCCCTCACATTTTTGTTTGTTTGTTTTACTAGGTCTTCCATTTTTATTTTTTAAATTTATTGTTGAAAGTATTACAGATCTCTCTCTTTCCCCCCCTCTCCCATTGATCCCCTCCCCAGGCCTTCACTGCACTATTGTCTTTCTACAGGTTATGCAGATATAAGTTCCTTGGTTAATCTCTCACATTTTATTTTATTTTTAAAAAATATGTTTTATTGATTTTACAGAAAGGAAGGGAGAGGGACAGAGAGTGAGAAACATCAATGAGAGAAACATAGATCAGCTGCCTCCTGCATGCCCCCTACTAGGGCTCGAGCTTGCAATCAAGGTACATGCCCTTGATCAGAACTGAACCCGTGACACTTCAGTTCACAGGCCGATGATGCTCTATCCACTGAGCAAACCGGTTAGGGCAATCTCTCACATTTTAAATCTTTCTGATTTCTTTACCATAATCAGCCAGAGAAAAGTCTGCTTTTAAAGGGCTAATGTGAGTATATTAGGCCCACCCAATCTCCCTATCTTAATGGCAACTTATTAATAATATTAATTCAATTACAAAATTCCTTTTGACATATAACCTAACATAAGCATGGGAGTAGCATGAGGGGAAGGAGTAGAGAGAAGGGGACCTGTTTTTTAGTTGTTTACCATAGAAGTCATCTGTATAAAAATGTACCCACACTAAAAAATTGCATCTATGCATTCCTTAATTGATTTGACAAACATTTCCCGAGTATCTGTTATACTACTAAAGCAGATTGGTAGTCTTTTGTGCATTTAACCATGGAATAATGTTTCTTATACCTTTGATGTGAAACATAACTTTCAAACAAACTCTTTGCCAAGAGGACATGAATGGGGCACTGAGAGTATCTGATGTAATTCACCCCTTACACCACTCAGATCAATATATTCTGTTCTGGCACTGCTTCTTCAAGATGGTGGTCAGTCATTATATCTTTAAAAATATTAAAAACAAAGTTTTTCTACAGGAGCTGGATCTCAGGTAGTAATTCTGGGAAAATGTCCCCCAATTTAGTTGTATTTCCAGTCTGGTCCTGGGACGAGGTACAAGCAAGGTCTGCTTATTTGTCCACCATCTTCCTCTTCCGGCAGATGACCAAGACGATATTTTAATAGTCAGATTTCTTCTTTTCTACTGGCCAAAGGAAGTTGTGATATTTTGAGTTATAAGGTATTTGGTCTCCATCCACAGTTCCTGGCTCACACTTCCCCAAACGCTTCACGTTAAGAATCTTGACATGGGGAGAGTATTCTGAATTCTCATTTGGCCCTAAATGCAATTATATGTGATAAGAGAGAGGAAAGGGGTATTTTACACATAGAAAAGAAGGTAGTGGAATTAGAGACAGATTGGAGTGATATGGCCACAGACCAAGGAATTCCAGAAGCTGGAAGAGACAAGGAAAGGATTTACCCCTAGATCCTCCAGAAGGAGTACAGCCCTGCCAACACCGTGAATTTAGCTTAGTGATGTCAGACTTCTGGCCTTTAGAACTGTGAGAGCATAATTTTTTGTTGTTTTAAGTCACTAAGTGTGTGGTAATTTGTTATAGCAGCCCTAAGGAACTAATACAGGGGTCTAATATAATCTACTTATCACCAAGTGGTTGTTCTCCCTTGAAATAGCACCACAGCCTTAACCGGCTCAGTGGATAAGAGCACCGGCCTTCGTTCTGAAGGATTCCAGGTTCAGTTCTGGTCAAGGGCATGTACCTTGACGGGGGGCACATCCCCAGTAGGGAGTGTACAGGAGGCAGCTGAATCAATGTTTCTCTCTCACTGATGTTTCTAACTCTCCATCCCTCTCCCTTCCATTCCATAAAAAAACTCAATAAAATATATTTTAAAAATAAAATGGCACCACATTGAGGGCCTATCATTGTTCTCTGCTGTTGACAGGCTGGATGTTCAGAAGTGGTCAGCTTGGATAAGAGAGGATCATGGTGCTATACCCCTGCCATATTGGCTTCTTCATTCAGGGGGTTGTGCCATAGTGAATTCAATGGGCAGTTGAGGATAGAAGCTGGCTGATGTCCACTGGACAATTACTGTTCATTTCATAGTTCAGTACCTTTACTGTGGTGAATGATATCTGATAGACATTGACATGTAAATCAAAGTTTCAAATATCTTATATATGCCCATTCCCATAGATACATTCACATACCTTTACACCTCACCATCTTTATCTCTGTTCTATCCATATTGCTCCTTCTAGAAGCCTTAGTCAACTAGCCAAACCACTTAGTATTGCCAATGACTCCATATAGTCTTAGCTGAGGCCTTCCATACAAATTGATGAGCATATGTATTACCCAAACCTCTGGAATAACTTCACCATTATCTCTGCAATATGAGGCCACCCGTCGGTGGGGCTTTGATATGGCAGCAGTTCATTTCAGCTAATATAAACATATCGAGTTACAAATGTACTAGGAGAGAATTTATCCTCCTTCATTTGATCATCATTAGGAGTATCCTATGAGATTGTAGGGGAGGAAAAATAATTTTCCTTCTACCCTTCTAAGTTTTTCTGGCTGGTTGACGAGACAGATTACTAGGAGAAAATAATCCAATTTATTATGTATGTACATGCGGGCGTTCCATAAGAATATGGGACCTGAGGTCACATTGGGGAATTGGGACTTATATGCCATTGTGTAGTAAGGAGATGGGGAAAGGGGCCTATGATTTCAAAGGAAAGTGGACAATTCGCAGGAAGATGAGAAAGAGCATCTGGTCAACAAATTCTTGCCTGACATAGAAACCATGGGTCACAGAAGGGTGTCTAATAAACAGACTTGTTTGGTTTCTCCCTGCCTGCCACAAGCATGTATTATGATGCTAAGGTGATGTTCACTTTCTTTAAGCAGGTTTTTCTATCTGAATTCCTTTATGCAGGTGAAGGGGAGGTATACCTTTGTTCTTCAGCCCATTGTTTCTTGAAAATAACCAGCTTAATATAATCAATATCTATCCCAAAAAGGCAAACTCTTGCTTCCTCTCAGGGTCATAGGTGGAAGCACAGAGAGGAACATCAGCACAGAGGTAGGTGACATGGGATTTTTGGATGACTTGTTTGTATAACTTAAGGGTAACTTCTTGGAAAATATCTTGCACTAAAGAATTCTCTGGGCTTTCCATAATGAATCCATTTAAAGATTCTCACTTCTCTAAGTATTTTGGTAAGTACCTTAATATTCTTCCAAGGTTATTTCCAGCATCCTCGCCTGTTTCCTATAGGCTATTATTTCCAAACTTCAAAGAACTGTATCAATCACATTTTAAAAAATATATTTTTATAGACTTCAGAGAAGAAGGGAGAGGGAGAGAGAGAGAGAAATATCAATGATGAGAGAGAATCACTGATGGGCTGCCTCCTGTATGCCCCACACTGGGGACCAAGCCTGCAACTCAGGCATGTGTCCTGACCAGGTATCGAACCGTAACCTCCTGGTTCATAGGTCAATGATCAACCACTGAGCCATGTTGACCAGGCTCACTCCTGTTTCGAAATTGTCTCTCCTGACCTTGCAGGCATGTTTAATTCTGATTCAGGAGCATGCCTCAATAAAATGTCTATCCAGCCTTAATTTCAGTCCAACACATACAAGATCTTTTCCTAGGCATGTTTCCCCATTTTCTACCAGTACATGTGTTCCCGGCACAGCAGGAACACTCCCCAGCTGGGGCCATGCTGAGAGTTGATCCTAGTTATTGGTAGAAGCAATGAGAGTAAAGGAGAGTAGATCTGTGGGTTCAAGGTTTTTTTCAGTACTTATTCTCAAATATCCCGCTCCCAGTTCTTAGAGTTCTATTCTTTCCCTGTTAGGACTTAACCTTTAGCATAGAAGATTTGCTGAAGCCTTTTTTTTTTTTAGTAACTCCACCACTTTTACAATCGGATCATGGTAGTGATTCTCAGCACATTCTTCCCTCCAGTTCTAGGATAGGAGATTCTCCTCAATAGCTGTCAAGTAGCATTCTGACTTTCATGCTGTGGCTTTAACTTGATAATTGGCTGACCTCAGCTTGCAGTTTTCTTTGGTCCAGATTCCAACCGCAGATAACAACAGCCAGCCAAGTCCACAGTCATTATTGTTCCCTTCCTCATCTCTAGGTTATTGGAACTACTGCATCTATACAGGCAGACCTCGGAGATATTGCAGGTTGGTTCCAGACCATCACAATAAAGCGAGTATGGCAAGAAAGTGAGTCATAATCTTGACTTCAATTTGTAAAACACAACATCTGTGACACACGCTAAAGCAAGGCACAATAAAAGGAAATGTCTGTGTTCCATCGAAGTTCACCACATGTGCACATTTTAGTAATCATGATGATGCAGTCACTCTCACCACCGTCAATGAATTTTTCTTGCCATTTAACCAGCAAATGATCTCATTCCAGCATCCCATCCTGAAGCTCTATTTCCTAGGACAATTTCTGATACTATCTTAACTTGGGGTCTCCAAGAAGCAGATGCTGAGACAAAGGTTTAAGAAGAAGTCATTTATTAGGGAGATGATTTTCAGGAAACACCAGTAGGAGAATAAGAAAGCGAGAACAGGAAAGAAGGAAGCCAACAAAAGGTGTATTGTTGCTTGTACAACTGTGGCTCAATCCTGAGAAGAATATCTGGGAGGTAGTGTTAAACATGTCTGAGAATTAGCCCCCTTGAGAGCCGCACTGGAGTATCTTCCAGCTCCCATCCCCTATTGGCTGAGGATTTCTAGAAACCCAGCACTCCCAGTCAGCCCCCTTGCATATAATGGCTGAGATGAAGCCCAGTCAGAGAACCGAAGATGTTTGCAAGAAAGGATATTGTGTAAATGTACTAGAACTCTAACAGAGTATGATGTGTTCTAAAAGGGGCATTCAAGTTGCTACAAGAAAATAGATACATTCTGCTGGGGAAAATTCCAGCAAGGTTTCAGAAATGTGAAAAATGTAAGGGTTTAGGCCAGTGGCAGAAGAATGCTAACATCTGGAGGATGGCTTGAGAAAGAGTAGACAGACGTGGAGCTCAATATGAGTAAAATTCAGTGTTATGGGTGGCAGTCCTTTTTCACACTTTCAATGTTTCTGAACTCATAACTATTGGTAAATTTCAATCAGTGTAATTTTTAAGTGTTCCTTATTGAATGTGTTCAATAGGTAACATTATAAAACAAAGGAGACAGCAAAAGGAAATACCAAATATTCATCTCTCTTATGCCATGTGTAATTTTCTTCCCTTTATAAGGATTCACACAGCAGCATGCTATTCACAGGTTTTGAAAACAAGCATTAATTTTATTTTGTTCTAACTTTTGTAACTGAAATAACTAAACGATTTTCAATTCAATAGTTATAAATCTTTCTATAAAAACATACACACAATTTTTATTCCCACACTGCCACCCTCTTTGCCACTTGAAGATAAATTATGAGAACAAAGTTGTGCCTCCAGATATTGGATATCTGTAGTAGAAAGTACGGACATAACTTAAAAAAGGCTTTCGTTTTTGTCTAGCTTTGTGCTCTTCTCGACCTTTGCTCACCCTCTTTTCCCCTGGCCCTCTAAATATACACGCCAGTATATTTATTTTGCCATTCTACTCTTGCCTTCCTGCCATTTCAAAGGGGACACCTTGGATTAAAGATACGTTTTAACTCTGTAAGTTTGTTGAGGGAAATATTAATGTTTGCTGAAATAGAAAACTTATGCATGCCAACATCTTATACTATTTAATTTGAAGAAGCATGTGACTAAAGCCAGAGTCCCCATTTTAAAAAATACTTCTTTATTGATTTCAGAGAGAACGGGAGAGGGAGATAGAAACATCAATGATGAGAAAGAATCATTGATTGTCTGCCTCTTGCACGCCCCCTACTGGGGATCGAGCCCACAACCCAGGCATGTGTCCTTGGCTGGAATCGAACCTGGGACCCTTCACTCCATAGGCCAACGCTCTATCCACTGAGCAAAACTGGCTAGGGCCCATTTTTTTAAAGTATATTTTATTGATTTTTTACAGAGAGGAAGGGAGAGAGATAGACAGAAACATCAATGAGAGAGAAACATCGATCAGCTGCCTCCTGCACACTCCCCATTGGGTATGTGCCCGCAACCAAGGTACATACCCTTGACCGGAATCGAACCTGAGACCCCTGAGTCTGCAGGACGACACTCTATCCACTGAGCCAAACCAGTCAGGGCCCTTTTTTTTACTTAACAAAAGGATGGAGGGAGTTGATGGTTATAATAGTCATAATTAATTCTTTTTAATATCCCCAAAAATTGCTAACAGTTTTCCTTTAATTAATCACAATTAAAATGTATTTACTACTTATATTGATTAATTGATTGGTGCATGTGTCCCAAGATTTTTTTTTTACATTTCCATGAAATACTTGTCTTAACAACTCAAGACAAACATGGTAATGTCACTATTTCTTTATTTCAATTGACATTGTATATAAAAGTGAGAAAATGTTTACTGTAGTTTGTTGGTTTTTTAAAAAATTATCTTCTATGCGATATTAAATGTTTAAAGTAATGTAGATATTTTTGTCAGTAAAAATGTTTTAAGGACTTTAGTCTGGCATGGGTGGCCATCTTTTTACAGCAGCTGGTGAGTATTAATTCACATTACATAATTTCAAGGACATTACAGAGGATTCTGTAATGAATGGTGGAAGAAGAAAATTCATCAAAATATTTTGCAATAAAATAATAAGAGTATGATGTTGTCAAGCTAAAGTGAATTCCTGACTTTCCTTTGTGGGGGAATAACATTTTCATTCTATGTTATAAATGGAATTAAAATGAAGATGATAATTATGACTAATAATATCTAGAATCTATTAAATGTTTACTATTGGCCTAGGAGTTACTAAAATCTTTATGTAATTATCTCATTTTATCCTCATAACCCTGACTTCAAGATGCTAATATCTTCATTTTACTGAAGAAAACCAGCCTCAGAAACATAAAGTACTTCTTCAACTCACATAGCAAGTAAGTGACAAATCTGATATTTAAACTAAATCTGTAACTAAGGTACATTACCTCTCCCAATATTCTCAGGGAGAAATATTGACTTAATTTTAAAGTGACATAAATGATTAAAATTAGATCCATTTTTGAAAGCAGGATATAAATGGGAGAAAGGAGCAGAAAAGCACTAGATGCTTGAAAATGGGAAGGTATTTGGACTATACCAGAAATAAATAATCTGCAGAACAGAAGGTTACAGAAACAAAGACAGTATAAAGTCACCCAATTTTATAATTTTGCTAAAGGCTAACCCTGGAAGCAGGGACTATTAAAACTAAAAATATGTATCACGACTAAAAATAATCCTATTATCTGACAGAGTAATCCCAAATATAATACATGGTCCTTTACACATAATTCAAAATTCCAACTCATAAAAAATAAAACATTGAAACAAAGATGTTTATCTGTTAGTATTTTAAGGTTAAACTAAAACAAAAATATTTAAAAGAATAAAAAAGATGAAGCATTGGGAAAAGGTAAAGTAAATTATAAAATATCTCAATGGAATGTCAGTAACAAAAAAAAATAGGTTTAGAAAGAGCATGCAATGGTACATGCTTTTAAGATTGCTATAAAGAAAAAGGGCTCAAAATTGTATATGCATTGTGATCAGAACTATTTGAACAACTGACACTATGATTGGGGGGACTGTGGAAAATAGGCTAAAGTAAGTATATTCAATGGTAAAACTACTAATGTTCTTTTACAATCTAATCTAATAAAAGTAATATGTAAGTTGACCCTCACTCCATTACACCCACAAGCCGTGTGCACGAGCCATGCCCACCAACCAATCAGGAGCAAATATGCAAATTAACTCAGCTAAGATGGTGGCGGCCATGGAGCTGGAGTTGCCCAGGGCAATGGAGGAAGCCAGGGCCTGCAGCTCTACTCAAGGCTACGAAGTTTCAATTATAGAAGATAAACAAACCCCAGATACCTACGGGGCTGGGACCTTGGGTTGCCAGGGGCAACCCAGGCTTTGAGTGCGGGGGACTAAGGCAACAAAGTTTCAATTACAGAAGTTAAATAAATACCAGATACCTGCTTCCAACCAGGCACCCCAGTAGGGACCCGAACCCTGAAGGGGCTGTGGGCATCCTGAAATGGCCTCTGCCCCTCACCCAAGCTGGCCACACCCCCATTGGGTGAGGGTCCCCATTAGGGGGCTTGGCCAGCCTGCAAACAGCCATCAGCCCCTAACCCTGGCTGACCAGACACCCCAGTAGGGACCCAAACCCTGAAGGAGATATGGGCAGCCTGAAATGGCCATCAGCCCCTCACCCAGGCTGGCCAGGTACGCTAGCAGGTGGACATCCTCCGAGGGGTCCAGACTGTGAGAGGGCACAGGCCAGGCTGAGGACTCCCCCCCCAAGTGCACAAATTTTTGTGCACTGGGCCTCTAGTTAAAATATAAACAGAAATATTATATACACAGTTTCCCACTGCTTGCATTTTCCTCTTTGAGGACTGAATACTAAATCCCACTTCTCTATTGTGACAAGCACTACCCATTCTTCCCCTTTTAACTCACTAAAGGAGCTTCCATTTGTTTTGCAGTTGGTGTGAGCAATGTGTCCCAGATTCTCTTGCAAACAGTAATGGTCTGGCCATGAACAGGTTTTGCATGACCATGTAACTCATGTTGCCATATTTTGCAAAATAAATATGGGATGTCAACTACATTTGAATTTTGAACAAACAATGCATAATTTTCTAGTGTAAGTATATTCAAAATATTACATGAGATGAGCTTATACTAAAGTAGTTATTCATTATTTATCTGAAATTCAAATTTAACAGGGTATCCTGCATTTATTTATCTGGCAACCCTATGTGTAAAAATGTTGGAAAACTAAAGTTTGTTGACACAGCATTGATTGAAAAAATATATAGCCATATTAGTTTGGATTGTGTTTCACTGCATGTAGCAGAAATCAGGCCATAATGCTGTAGTGAAATAAGATTTTACTTTTCCCCTATGACAAGATGGTAGAAAGGAAGCAATCAGAGGTGGTGTAGTTACTCAAGGAAATGAAGGAATAAGGCTCCTCCAAGCTTCCTCCTCCCCTCCATAGCATGTGTCTTTGGTCCTAAGAGTGGCAATATAGTGGCTCCACCTGCATCCTGTGTGGATCCTGGAGAAGAAAAGAATAAAGGTGGCGAGCAAAAGATGCCTGCCAGCTTAGTTTACTTTTTCTCCCTTTCCTATTTTTAATCAGAAAAACTGGTTTGGGTGGGAGCTTCACCTAGTAACTTACACTGACATCTGATTGGCTTTATACCACATTATTCCCTATTTCTCATTGGAAAACTCTTCCTTCCTCCAAAAATAACATCAACACCCTGCTTAAGCTCCAGTCCCTCTCCTAACATGCTCTGTACCAATCCTCTGTAATCCTTGAATATTGAAGCACGTGGATATGTTCCTTATGGTTTAGTTCTAAATTAAACTCTTGTTTGTATTGACCCTTTTACTCGGTGTGATTGTGTTCTCTTAAAAGTGAGCTTCATGGTCTTTGAGAGAGGGGACCATGCCTTAATCACCATATGTCTCGAATTTATCACAAGCCTCATAAATGTTTGTTGATGACTTTAACACCAAATGCCACCAAATCTTAACAAAATGTCATGAGAAACTGCTAAGTATAAGCTTCCTAAAGCTGTAAACGGAAAGGTGGAAGTGAAGCAGAATGCCTTTCATTTCTACTTTATTTATCTATTTATTTATTTAATGCTTCATTGCATATGCAGCACATTTACATGGTTTAAAATTCCTAATATATAAAAGACTATACGGTGTGAAATATCTCCCTCCTGCACCCTTCCCTGAGCACCTAGCTTCTCTCCCTGATGCAACCAACCTCATCAGTTTCTTGTAGTCTTCAGAGATAATTTTTTATTTATAAACTAATGCACATATTTTAAAATTTGTTTTGAATATTAAATACTTACTATGCACAGAAATTCATGCAGGCACTGTGCTAAATTCTTTACATCTAATCCTCCCAATATCTCAATGCAACCGGGTTTTCTTCCCTTTTTTCCAGCTTTACTGAGATACCACTGACAAATAAAAGTTGTATATGTTTGAAGAGTATAACATGATGATTTCATAGACATATACACTGTGAAATGATTAGCATGATCCAGCAAATTAACACATTCATCGCTTCACATAGATACCTTTATTGCATATGGTGAGAGCACTTTAAATCTACTCTCTTAGCAAATTTCAAGTACATAATACAGTATTATTAACTCTAGTCACCAAATCATCAGAGAAATGCAAATCAAAACCACAATGAATTCTCACTCACACTTGTTAGGATGGTAATTATAAAAAAGATGAGATAGAAAGTGTTGGCAAGGATGTGAAGAAAAGGGAACCCTTGTGAACTGATGGTAGGAATACAAATTGGTACAGCTACTGGGAAAAACAGTATGGAGGTTCCTAAAAAAAAATTAAAAGTAGAACTACCATATGATTCAACAATTCCACTTTTGATAAGTTATCCAAAAATCGTATCAATATGTCAAAGAAATATCTACACTTCTATATATTCATTATAACATTATTCACAATAGCCATAATATGAGAAACAATCTATGTGTGGTATATACACTGAGTGGCCAGATTATGACCACCTGACATTTGTAGGCAAATTAGCTATAATTTCACACAGAAGTTGCTAGAGGGCCAGACTATTATAAATAGGGAAGCAGGTTGTTTACCATGACAGTAGAATTGATTTTAGTCCTGAAAATATGGGTAAACAGTGCGATTTAACAACCTTTGAACGTGGGGTGATTGTTGGCGCTCAGAGCCATGGAGCTAGTATCAGCAAAACAGCCGAAGGCCTGTTCGAACACTTTTGCTGTCTGCAGTTACCAAGATAAAACATCTCCAATTCACACAGGAACACAAGGATTGGATAGTGGAGCATTGGAAAAAAGTCATGTGGTCTGATGAATCACATTTCCAGTTGCATCATGCAGATGGCAGAGTGAGAATTTGGCAGAAACAGCATGAAAGCATGTACCTCACATGCATGAGTACCACCCTTCAAGCTGGTGGGGGCAGCGTTATGGTTTGGGGCATGTTTTCCTGGCATGATTTGGGCCCTTTAATTCATGTGGAACAATGTCTGAATAGCACAACATACCTAAGTATTGTTGCTGATCAGGTTCATCCTATCATGTTGATGGCATATCCCAATGGAGATGGCTTCTTCCAACAAGACAATGCACCATGCCACGGTGCTCGTATTGTGCAGGAGTGGTTTCAAGAACATGAGGGAGACTTTACCTTGCTTTGGTGGCCCCCACAATCACCAGATCTAAATCCAATTGAGCATTTGTGGGATGAAGTTAAAAGAGTCATCAGGCAGCTGGTTCCACAACCATCAAATCTCACAGAACTAACTGGACAGTGCTATTCATCAGGCATGGTATCAAATTGCTCGCATCACCTTTCAACATCTTGTGGAGTCAATGCCAAGAATAATCACCGCAGTATTGAAAGCAAAAGATGGCCCAACGAAGTACTGATGGGGTAGTCATAATAATCTGGTCATTCGGTGTATATTTGAAAAATTATTAAAGGAGTGTTTATTAAAATGCATTTTATTGTCAAAATTGAGCTATCAGCTGTCAAAGTGTCCATACATTTTGGGGTACAATATATATACAAAATAGAATATTCATCAGCCATAAAAGGAAGAAAATCTTGCCCTGGCCAGTTGGAGAGTTGTCCTTTACACCAAAATATGGAGGGTTTGATTTCCTGTCAGAGCACATACCTAGGTTTTGGGTTTGATCCAGGGTCTGGGCTCATACAGGAGACAACCAATCAATGTTTCTCTCTCTCACTGATGTCTCTCTCTCTCTCTCTCTCTCTCTCTCTCTCTCTCTCTCTCTCTCTCTCTCTC
>PVJC01020043.1:0-29589 GCA_004026665.1 Murina feae
TATGGAAGACAGTTTGGAGTTTTCTCAAAAAATTAAAAATGGAACTCCCATTTGACCCTGTGATCCCACTCCTGGGAATATATCCCAAGAAACCAGAAACACCAATCAGAAAGGATATATGCATCCCTATGTTCATAGCAGCACAATTCACCATAGCTAAGATTTGGAAACAGCCTAAGTGCCCATCAGCAGATGAATGAATTAGAAAACTGTGGTATATCTACACAATGGAATACTATGCTGCTGTAAAAAAGAAGGAATTCTTACCATTTGCATCAGCATGGATGGAACTGAAGAGCATTATGCTAAGTGAAATAAGCCAGTCAATAAAAGAAAACTACCACATGACCTCACTTATTTATGGATAATAAAGACCATTACAAAATGATAAACATAAACAAATACAGAGACAGAGCAGCTTTGAACAGACTATCATCCTACAGCTGGAAGGCTGGGGATGGTTGGAGGGGAATTAAAAGATCAACTGAAGGACCTGCATGCATGCACAGGAGCATAATCAATGGACACAAGAAACTGGGGGTTAGGGAGCGGGGGAAGGGCAAGGGGAAAAAATGGAGATCTATCTATCATTTGTTGTAATACTTATCTATCATTTGTTGTAATACTTTAAGCAATAAAAAAAAAAATGGCACCTTGAGAAAGCAGATCACCACCTAAAACTCAAAATCTTCCACAACTCCTAATTCTTACCCATCTTTCCTTCTTTCAGAAAGGAGACAGACAGGAGAGGTTAGATAAAATGAGGTAAAGCATTTCCTTCTTTGAGAAACTGCTTGCACAATAACTTAAGCTCTTGCTCCTATCCTATCTAATAAAAGAGTAACATCCAAATTGGCCATCACAAGATGGCTTCCCCCATGTGGTCAAAGATGGCCACCACAAGATGACCAGCAAGGGAGAGCAGTTGGGAAGGGCCCAGGCTTGCAGGGGAGGGCAGTTGGGGGGGACTAGGCTGGCAGAGGAGGGCAGTTGGAGGGGACTCAGGCCTGCAGGGGAGGACATTTGGGGGGGGACCTAGGCCTACAGGAAAAGGCAGTTGGGAGAGACCTTGGCCTGCAGGGGAGGGCAGTTGTGGGGGACCCAGACCTGCAGGGGAGGGCAGTTGAGGGGGATCATCCTGGCTGGGGGAGGGCAGTTAGGGGCAATCAGGCTGGCACAGGAACAGTTAGGTGTTGATCAGGCTGGCAGGGGAGTGGTTAGGGGCAATCGGCAGGTGAGAGGTCAGGAGCCATCAGTCCTGGATTGTGAAAGGGATGTCCGACTGCCCATTTAGGCCCAATCCCACAGTGAGATCGGGCCTAAATGGGCAGTCGGACATCCCTCAAGGGGTCCCAGATTGGAAAGGGTGCAGGTTGGGCTGAGGGATACCACCCCCACCCCTGATGCCAACTCTGTGCACAAATTTCATGCACCGGGCCTCTAGTATCTAATATTTCCTTTGGTTTAAATGTCTTAGGTACAATCCATGGACATAATATTATGGTAGGTTTTGGGGGGTCCAGAGTGGAGGAAACTCAAGGGGGCAAAAGGGGACATCTGTAATACTTTTGACAATAAAGATAAATTTTAAAATAATAAAATATAAAGAGATAAATAAATCACTATCTTAAGTACAAGATACAGTCACATTGAATGTGAATGTGTGCCCAAGCTTAATACAAATGACCTGGATGCCTCAAGGGGAGTTTTTCATACTTCCCTTTGAAATCATTAGAGGTAAATAAATGACCCCTCTTATTTTAGGGGGCGAGTTCCTGTTTATCATTTGGCTTTGTTTTGTGTTTGTTTCCTTATTTAAAAGGGATATATCCTGCACTCAGCAGGCAGAAGAATTTCTTCATTGCTTAGGAGGGACTGGATATAATGGTGGGGGGAAAGGAAAGAAAACAGAGACAAAGAGTTAGAATGAAAAGTCTTAATGGCTTAATAACTAGACGTGGGAATTTGAAAGTCTCCCCAAATAAAATGACAGTATGGGACTCAAGAAGAAAGCAGCATGAGTGAGCAGAGAAGGCAAGAGAACAAAAAAGCAAGAATGAGATACTGACCTAGTCTCAGGCTAGGGTATACTACTCAATCCTGAAGAAGCAACTGGAGGTCAAAGGACAAACGGTATGTATATATACATGTTTGTTTCCCAAATGACTGATAACAAGATGCTTTCAGCCTTGAGTCCTCCAACATTCTGGAGTCACTAATCCTGTAGTTTATATTTTACATATCTCAAGCAAGCCTCAGTCCTTCAAAATCCTGGGGGGATTTTACCCGTTTCACAAGAATTACTAGAGAATTACTAAAGTCAAATAATTTTATGCTTCATAAAAAGATCAACAACCTAAAATCAGATATTACCCATTTGTGTTTTCAAAGTCCTTTAACCAGCCTCTACTCTTCTGTACCTGCCACCCTAGACATTTCTCACCAGAAAATCTTTCTCTCCCAGCCCAGCTGCCTAACACATTGCTGCATCACTCACCATAGACATCCTCAGGGTTCACCTTTTATGCTAGTGGTGTCCCTAAACCTCCATCTCCCAGTCTACCTGAGTAACCTCTAGATTATATATTTTTTGCAAAGTTATTCAATGGTCAACTTGGCCTTCTATTTCACTATTGTGACTGCACATTGGAATCACCTGAGAAGCATATTGCATATCAATATCCAGGCCCCACCTTTTACCAAATGAATTACAGCATTTGTGAATGAGACCAGACTATCATTACATTCTAAAAGCTCCCCAGGTGATTGTAATGTAGAACTAGAGTTGAACACTTTTCTAGCCCTGTGTTTCTTGAGTCTCAAGGTACATAGAAACCCTATGGGTGTCTTGTTAAAATGCAGATTCTGATTCAGGAGACCTTAGACAGGCCCAAGATTCTGCATTTCTAAAAAGCACCCAGTACCACACTTTGAGTAGCAAGATTCTAAGCAAGTAGTTTTCAAACTTGCTGCCCACTCAATCACCTGAAGAGCTTTGGAATGTAATGAGGCCTGGGTCTTAGGCCCAGACACTGAGATTTTTAAAGTTTCCCAGGTGCTTCCAAACCCCTGTTTTAGACCATGAATTCAGAAAAAGTGAATGTCATATCTTTCATCTCTTTCATTTTCAAATCAAAAGCCATCCTTCCAATACGTATCTGGCTGCTCCCCTTGTATGCAAAAGCTCTTGTAGTTGGCTCTTATTTTAAACACTGTTTTCCTTTGACAGTTAAAGGATGTTGCGTGTTGCTTAAGATAACTATTTAGTAAATCAGTATTAATTATTGTCAACTAATACTTTTATTTCCGAAACCCCAATCTAATCTAATAAAAGAGTAATATGCAAATTAACCATCACTCTGTGACACCTAAGCCATGCCCACCAGCCAAGCCATGCCCACCAGCCAATCAGAGCAGCTGTATGCAAATTAACCCAGCCAAGATGGCGGCCAGCAGCCGCAGAGCTAGAGCAAACAGAAGGCTTCTGTTGCACCAGCGATGGAGTTGAAACTGCCTGCCTAGGCCAGCCTGGCCTCTGCAACAAAGTTTCAATTATAGAAGATAAATAAACCCCAGAAACCTGATTCCAGCCAGCCTCACTGGGACATTGTCAATGGGAGCTGTGGGAAGCCTGAAAATAGCCCTTAGCCCCTCACCCACGCTGGCCAGGCAACCCAGTAGGGACCCGAACCCTGAAGGGGATATGGGCAGCCTGAAAACGGCCCTCAGCCTCTCACCCAGGCTGGCCACACCCCCATGGAGTGAGGATCCCCACTGGGGGGCTTGGCCAGCCTACAAACAGCCATCAGCCCCTCACCCAGGCTGGCCAGGCATGCCAGCTGGTGGACATCCTCCGAGAAGTCCCAGACTTCGAGAGGGCACAGGACGGGCTGAGGGACCCCCCCTCCCCTAAGTGCACAAATTTTTGTGCACGGGCCTCTAGTATAATAATAACTTTAAGTATTATCTTTAGTAGATATTTCTAAACCCAGGTAGACTCTTTCACCTGTCAGGTCTCAATACTAAGACCAATAGGTGATTGCTTTATAATTGATACCCTAACATTGGATCTTTATAAAATTGGTATTTAAACACATATGCCAAATTCTGACCCTAGGGGTAGTCAATGTGTTTTCATGGCACAGGAGTCCCAGCTAGATATCAAGATAATCACTAGTGAGTCTATATGAACAGTCAGTGGTTCATAGTAGCACTAACTTTATAAGCAGATACTCTGTGATTAATTTCTCTATTCAAAATATTACTGTGTCACCTTGAACAGGTTTATTAATTTATGAGTTCATTTTTTTCATTTATAAGAATTAGAATAATCAAGCCTGAATTACACACACAGACACAAACACTATATTTATATAGTATACATATAACGTATGCAAACTATAATTAATATATAATATAGAGAGACTGCAAAGAGAAATATATATTAAATCATTATCTTCCATTACCCTATTCTCAATAAAAATCAACACTGTTTTTGCATATTATATTCCAGCCAGTTTGCCATTGTAGTTGGCAAGAAAGATTTTTCAAAATGTCAGTACTTTCATAGCTTGAATTTGTATCTTTCTATTTCTAATTAAAAAGATCACTATGAAGCAGAGTACACTAAATGCTGTAGAAAGTTTTGAAGGAAGTAGATATGTTTCCTATATTTGAAAAGCATATCACTTACTGTCAGACAGGATAAATAAAAATATATAAGTATATAAGGACACATACTAAAACACACAGCTACTGTCAGAGAATCAGGCACGAGGGCTGTGGTGCTGCTCAGAGACCATGCCCTCTATCTGTGAAAGCTGCATAAAAATGATGCATTTGTATAGAAATTATAAGCACAAAGGGCCTTGATGTGACAGAAAAAGGGAGAGAGAGCAGGTGGAGCAATGAGTACTAGTCAAATAGTATTGTTGGCAGTGTTCAATGGGAATACACTCCCATCAAGAAAACTTTACAAATCAGAATTTAAGGACCTACATATTTGAGTGGCTGGATATAAAATGAATTGGATTTTTAAAACTTACGATTCAAAGGTACTATGGGATTCTTTCTCTTCTCTGTTAGGTCTGTAGTGTTATATACAAAAGAGACATAGTTCAAGGGACCTAAAGGGGATCCTATTACCTTGAAGATCAGTCTGATCTGAAATCGCCTTGCTGTTGTGTGTTCTTTCTGCAGAAACCAGAGACCTTTGGATAGCTTTCACTTAAGGGAACTTTTAAGTCTTTTTCTAAAGTGAAATGTGTTTGTCGTGTCTATTTGGCAGGAAGGACAGGAAGGCAGATAAAGCTTTTATTGTACTTAATACTCTGACAATTTGAATTTCATTCATGTATAATGAGATGGCTAACCTTCCCAATAAATAATGGTTGTAGCATCCTCTGATCAACAGACTCGATGCTTGTGTAACCAGGTAGTATAAATGTACATACCTCACTACACAGTCTCACTACTCAGCAGTCTCACTACATAGTACCAAAGTGAATTGATCAAATATTCTTTAAGATTATATATAGGTAAATAGTCACTGTGATATGAGATAGCTGGAATGGCCAGCAGGTTTTCCAACACAGAGCAGCACTATTGTGAGCTCAGCTGTATTTTTATCATTTTTCTTTTTCTTTTTTCTTTTTAAATCATCTATCAAGGACACTTGAAAACAAAATCCAACTCTTTTACTACATTGCTGCTACTTTAAAAAGGTCAGGCAGGAATCGCTCTTCAGAACAACAAAGATAGAAATTACAGTAAACTTCTAATCAGAAACAAATATAAGAGGAAAATGAGTTGCATTTTAAAAGGAGCTGAAAGAAAAACCGTTAGCTCAATGTTACACCCAATGAGATTTCTACCAAAGTAAAAGAGAAATAAAACTCTCCTCGGACACACTCAGAGAGAATTCACGGCCGGCAGATTTGCCCCACTTCTTCAGGCAGAAGGTAGATGATATCACCAGAAACTTACATTTACAAAAATACATGAAGATCACCAGCAATTAAATAATAAATAAAATATAAAACTCATTTTTCTTAATTTTAATTTCTCTAAATAATAACTGTCTTGTGCAATAATAGGTGCAATGCATCATGTGCTTATAGTAAATGTAAAAATAAAATGTGTAACAATAATAGTACAATGAGAGGAAGGGCCTGGGAATATGCTGTTGTAAGGTTTTTATATTCCATGTAAAGTGCTGTAATATAGACTCTGTCTACTTAAAGATGAACATTGTAAGTAGTAGTGCAACCATTACAATTTTTAAGAATAAATACAAATAATAAGTAAGTGAATAGTGGTGAAAAATAGCATCATAAATTATGCTCAGTCCAAAATAAGGCAGAAGAAGAAAAGACAAAGTATTAAATAGAAAACAACAAACAAAATGACAGATTTTTAGATAGCCCAACCATCTAAACAATTATGTTGAATATTAAGGGACCAAAAACATCAATTTAAAAGAAAAATTGTCATATGGAATAAAATAGCACAACACAAATATATACTGTCTAAAAGATACCCACTTAAATATAAAGCCACAGACTGATTAAAACTGAAAGGATGGAAAATTATATATTATGCAATGTTAAAGAAAGAAACATTGGAATATCTATATTAATATTATACAAACAGACATGAAAACAAAAATATTGCCAGAAATGAAGATAAACATTAAATAATAATAATAAGGGGGTCAATTATCCAAAAAGATAACATAATTAAAAATGTATATGCACTTAACCACTCAGCTTAAAAGTACATAGAGCAAAAACTAATATAAATGAAAGGAGAAATAAATAAATTCACAATTATGTTTGGAGATTTCAACACTGCTCTCTCAGTAATGGAAAAAACAAGTATGCAAAAAATCAATAAGTATATGGAAGATCTATCAACCAATTTAATCTCATTTATTTTTATATACCATCAAACAACAACAGAATAAACGTAATTTTCAAGAGCGCATGGAAGATTCTCCAAGATAGGCCATTTTGGGGGTTACAAAACAAACCTTACCAAGTACAAAAGAATGAAAATTACACAAATTATGTCCTCAAACCTTACATATATTCAAACAAGTGCAATTCATACTTTTACCCACTTACTTGGAAATGATTTTGTAATACTAAAATACAATTTTCTTTTTAGTTTATTTTTATTGTTGAAAGTATTACAGATGTCCCTCATCTTCCCCCCCGTTGGTCCTCTCCACTCAGGCCCCACCCCAGCTCAGACCTCACCCCCACTATTGCAAGAATAAACACTCACGCACACTGGTAATGTGAGTGGCTGTTGGTACATTCATTCAAGAGAATATAAGATAATTTATTACAAAGCTTACATGATGCATAATTAACTTACAAGTTCACCTTGTAAAAATTAACACTAAACCATAAGAAACAGAATCTTGTTTCACTTTTCCACATCCTCAGACCAATTTTTAAACCATCAGTTCTCTGCTTTTCCTGACATCACTGGTCCCTCTTAACTTGCTGCTGTCTAGGTTTGCTGCACAGCTGTCACCCTGGCTCCTGCCTTTGCCATCGTCTTGGGAACAGCTCTCACTCCTGTTGGGCCTCCTGTTCCCAGATTTATGCCATTTTTTTTCTTGAATTAACGCATGATTTTAGAGTAACTACCTAAAACTTAGAGAATGGGAGGTAAAAGTGTTTAAATCTTACATGTTTGAAAGTGATGTTATGCTGTTCTCACAATTTCTTTATAATGTGTCTACGAATAGATATGGTGTTGAAAATCATTTTCACCAAAAATTTTAAGGCATTCCTCCTTTGAATGGCTATTGAAAAACCTGATGTCATTCTCATTCTTAATCCTAATAACTTTTTCTTTCTCTTGTGGAGAATTTTAGGATTTTTCTCATTGTCCTGGTGGTCTGAATTTCATTAGGAAATACCTTAGTTTGGTTCTATCATTTTCTTTAAAATAAAATATTTAGTTGTCCTGGTCCTTCTGAAGGCACTTTCAATCTAGGTATGGATATTCTTCATTAATGAATGTTATCTTATGTTATTATTTAATTTACTAGGGGCCCAGTGCACAAAAAATTTGTGCACTCAAGGGGTCCCTCAGCCTGGTCTGTGCCCTCTTGCAGTCTGGGACCCCTCAGGGGATTTCCACCTGCTGGTGTACCTGGCCAGCCTGGGTGAGGAGCTGAGGGACGTTTTCAGGCTGCCCACAACTCCCATTGACCCAACGTCCCAGCAAGGCTGGCTGGAATCAGGTTTCTGGGGTTTATTTATCTTCTATAATTGAAACATTGCTGCCTTGAGCAGGGGTCCGGCCGGCCTAGGCAGGAAGTTTCAACTCCATCACTAGTGCAATGGAAGCCTCCTGTTTACTAGCTCCATGGCTGCCGGCTGCCATCTTGGCTGGGTTAATTTGCATATAGCCGTTCTGATTGGCTGATGGGCATGGCTTGGCTGGTGGGTGTGGCTTAGGTGTCTCGGAGTGATGGTTAATTTGCATATTTCTCTTTTATTAGATTAGATCATTTTTTCCCATTTTTTCTATATTCACTCTTTGGATCATTTATTATTTAACTATTAAAATTACTAAACTAACCCTTGATTTTTCTAATCTTTTCTCTCCTTTTACCATTTTATTCTATTTTCTGAGGTATTTCTTTGACTTTATTGCCCAACTTATATATTGACTATTTTTTTCTTTTTTCGGGTTTTATGTTTTTATTTTCTAATACTTTATTTTAAATAATTTCAAATTTTAGCATCTAGTTCGTACTATATGAA
Source organism: Murina feae (assembly GCA_004026665.1). Lineage (NCBI taxonomy): Eukaryota > Metazoa > Chordata > Mammalia > Chiroptera > Vespertilionidae > Murina > Murina feae. The sequence goes on from PVJC01020043.1 coordinate 8,787, forward strand.
AACAGCATCATTTTCCCTCTCAGAGTGTGAGTGGTACTTTTTTCTTTTTGAGAGCAAAAGCAAGTTTTATTTCGGTAGAGAAAAAGAGGCTAGGATGCAGGTTCTTAGAGACAGGATCCTGGGGTGAGCCCAGGAGGAGCTTGAGTTACCCGCTGCTCCCCTGACTGCAAGTCTCACAGGGCACATAATATGAAATAAGCAAAAGTGCACATCCAGGTTTCCTCTGATTCCTAGATTACTCACATTTTTGTCAAGTTCCTTCTCTTTGCTGTTCTGCTCTTTTTCATGTTGGAGGAATTTCCCACCTGACAGGTGATTCTTGGTGGCTTACTCATATTTGCAATTGATGTGCTCTAAAGGTTAGTGGAAACTCCATGAGTGGGCAAGGTTAGCTAAGTAAATGTACTCACCCCTCTGTAGGCATTGGCTGGACCCCTAGCCTTTTCGCCAGGCCATAAAAATACAGCCATATCTGTGGTTATTTTTTCTGTAGCTGCCTCAGAGAAGGATCTTCCCAATTCTTGCCTCAGGGAGATGGTGACTGCTAATTTTCCAGGGTTTGAGGAGAGGGTGTGCTTCCATCATTCATTACGAACACTTTCACTTAATCTATTCTGCTTTGAATTAACCAGTTTTCCCCTATTTGTCTTTGTGCCTGAAAGCCAGAAGTCTAGAGTCCTAAGAGTTAGATTTCTTCTGAAACCCAACTGTCAGTTTCCTCTGGAGGTGTGCTATGCATGGCATACCAAGTAGTAAAGAATTTGGTCTCTGCCCTGAAAATTTTAGTAATTAAATTGTACCTTGACATATTAATCCATGAATAGCCACAAGGAAGTACAAATAAATGCTATAGACAAGAAGTCATATGATTGTTTAGATTAAATATTGAGTGATGTGAAACTTTGATGTGAAAAAAAATCAATAGGTTCTGGGTCCTTAGAAAGAAGGGGGGCTGAGTTCCAGGCCCAGGAACTGAAAGATTGCACCAAGTCATAATGGAATAAGAGGCTAAATTCCAGAACATGTTTTACACTGAGGATTGCAGTCTATTTGATTTATTGATCTATTCCGGAAGTTAATTCTTCTACCCATCAGCACACAAAACTCCTAAAATGCTTTAATTGATTTGCTATAATATTGTAGTTTGAATTTTTTATGCAGACAGCATCTGAAATGATAATGTTTAACTAGTGCCTGCCTAATATTTATCTCCTAAATGTTTTGTTAAAACTTACTCATCTAATCTTATAATCTTTTACTTTTTCCTTAATCTTCTGACTAAAAAATGTAAAGTAAAATAACAAGTATTTTTTCTGAAGTCTTTCTCAGCCTTCTCCTAAAGTTCCAGGAAACATCACATAGACACACTGAATTCTTATCTGGCACAAATGTATAGATATGTATCTCTTGACCAAGAAAGGGATACTTGTCACTGTGTTTGAGAAGTTAAAAGGTTCAGAAGTTATTATTTGATTTTATAAAATAAAACATAACCAGCCCCTATCATAGCTTCAAGTTTTAAAGTTTTAGAATTTCACAGAATGTTTCAAAATGGCAATCACAACTTTCTACTATTTTACAATGCTGCCAAGTTAAACAGCAACAGTTTGTGAGATTTATCTGCAGAACACATGGCTAATGACCTTTAAGGCAACTTGCCTCATATGTCAACTAGAAAAAAGACATAAACTATAACTATTGAGATGAGTTGCTTTTCTTATTTTTGCCCATTTATGTAACTCACTATGTGGTATAATAGATGTAACATAAGGGCATAGAGGTGTTTTTAAGGACAATTTTCTGTAAAATATGTGATTTTTTTAAAACTAATTATTAAGAAAATTAGAATTTTTGGCATTTTGATCTATAATATGTCAGTGTTTCTCAAAATAATTGAGTTGAAATTTTTTACAAATGTGTATATGGCTTATGTTAATCTTGGCTGAACAAACTGTTATCATGAGATTGCATTTAAAAAAAACTGGTAGGATTTTGTGGAAAACATTTTTCAACCACTAGTAACTTCCCTTAATATTATACATCTCTTCAAGAAGATAAAAGGAGTACAAAAGACATTTGTTTTTATTATGAATGTCCTATAATATCTTACAAACACCAGATGTTACCTTTATTACAAAGAAGTTTTATTCTTTCTATTAGAAGCAATTATCAATAAAATGTTACAGGTAAGAAAACTAGATTATTAATGCCAGTTTTATTGATGCTTTGTTCTAAAACAGGTAGCAATAATCTTTACATTGGGTTCTGTGTTTATGATGAATGGTTATCTTCAAAAGTAGGATAGTTGCAGGTGTCCTCCTGGGCCCAGTGTACCACACAAAGCCACTCTATCAACACAGGGAAGCAGCCAAAATGCAGACACAAAGAAATAGGCCACAAATGAAAGAAAAGGAGGAAAGCACACTACTGGATATAGAGTTCAAAATCTTCTATGAACCTCCAAGGAAATTGGCCTACCTACCAAGTGCCTTGACCAGATCATGGATCAGCAGGAGGGTGGCACAGTGAGGTGCAAGCAGCCTGTGGAGAGCTTCATGCATCGTGCTTTAAATATTAATTTGAACAGAAGCATTTTTAAGACATATTACATACTTTCCTGCCTTAAATAGATCATATGAAATGTAACTTAAAATATTTGTAATGGTCCATTATCTCCATTGTTAGCAACTATTGGATCATGCTCTATTCTTTCTTTAAATGAACAATTACTGAGTACCTCAATGAAAGGAAATTTTCTTTTCTTGATGAACTTACAGTACAGTATCAGAGATAGGAGAATTAAAAGCTATAGAGCAACTTTACACTGTGCTATAGATAACCACAGGTACTATAGCGGTACTAAAGATGGAATGTGTGCTTTGGGATAAGGAATAGCAAAATTTTTGTTCCAAAGAATAAAGAGAAGTTACATGATTAGGCAAGAGGGAAGGACATAGAGGATTCTAGGAAGTCAAAGGAGTTTTGCTTGGCACTATAATAAGGTGCAGGTGGCAGAATTGCAAGAATGTTAATGATGGAGACAATGAAGAATTCTGAATGCCAGGATTAAGTTTGACATTGATCATGTAGGCTACTAGGAGCTATTAAAGACTTTAAGGAGAGACTTGGGTAATCAGGATCATACTTTGGAAGGATTATTCGAGCAGAAATGTGAAGAATACGTGGCAAGAAAATGAGACTAGTAATAAAAAGGCAAATTAAGATTCCTGGTGATGCAGGTTCTGATGACTCTGGAATTATGGGGGTGGATTGAAGTATTTAAAAAAAGGGATAAATTTGGGAGTTAAGAATAGAATATAAGAGTTAATAATAGAACTTAACTAGTTCCAGCAATTACAAAGTAAGGCATATTGGGTATATTCTCCACTGTAAAATGCCTACTACATAGAAAAATATATGAAGCAATCATAATTTGTTTTTTCTGGCATTGGATGAGAGACAAGAGAGCTATGATCTTAGAGAGAAAGGAGATAGATAGTATAAGCTTATAGTCAACCCAGGTTTCTGGCTGAGGACACTTTGTAAACTGTAACACAGATTAGTAGGGCCCACACAGAGATAAACGATCTTGCCAGTGAGAAGAGATATTAAAGTTCACAGATATTGAGGTGGCTAAAATTAGTCAGAATACCAGAGCAGAATCCTATGGAGAGATAAAGCTGCAAAAATTTGCATAGAACTTCGCTTCCATCTTTGGCTGCTTTCTAAGCTGTACAAGCACAAATAAGGAGCAAATTATCCCCAGCAAAGAACAAGTGCTGGGAAGATGTAATCTGAATGAAGATGTCAAAATTGTGCAACACTAGAAGATATTGAAATCAAAACCAACAGAAGTAGTGAGACCTTGTTGAACACTCTGGTATGGAGATTCTCAGAAAGGCCATGCTTATGAGTAGGGCTTTGCCAATCCTAAAATAAGGATTATACTAGATCCTAATAAAGCCTAAAACAAAACAAAAAATATTTAGCAAGCAAAATTGCTGGTAAATTAACTCACCCTTCAAAATGCTAATACTCTTTAAAGAAAAACGATTATAATCTAAATTCTCCACAATGTATTTTTATACAGCAACAAGCATGTAATCAAAACTTATTCTATATAAGAGAGGAATATGCTAATTAGTCATTATGCCCTGAGGCCTAACTACCAAGTGCCTTGACCAGATCATGGATCAGCAGGAGGGTGGGCCAGCGAGGTGCAAGCAGCCTGTGGAGAGCTATAGGATGGGGCAGGGCAACAAACAAGCAGGAGGTGGAGAAGGCAGGGCAACAAGCTATTGGGGGGGGGAAGGGAAGGCAGCAGGGGAAGCTACAGGAGGGTGGGGCAGCAGGCAGAGAGCTACAGGAGGGCAGCAGTGACCTACTGGCACACGGATTCTTGTGTAGGGCTACTAGTAATACATATGAGGCAATGGGAGAATATGATACAAAACTCCCACTCCCTTAAATACAAAGTAGTAGAAACAGAATAAGGTATTAAAAAGAGGTTATAATGACCTAGCAAGGATTTTAAAACAGGTATCATAAGCATATGCTAAGTGATTAACAAGAAAGTATGTTGATTTAATGAGTAGAGAGATAGAAAATCTGAATAGATAAATGAAAACTCTAACAAATAATGAAATTAATTTTAGACCTCAAAATAAAAATACAGATGGATGTCAGCTTATGATGTCTCACCTCAGAATTTTTCAGCTTTACAATGGTGTAAAAGCAATATGCAAAATAAAATACATGAGCTGTTCAACACTTTATTATAACATAAGCTTTGTGTTACATTATTTTGCCCAACTGTAGGTCCAGATAATTGTTCTGAGCACATTTAAGGAGGCTAGGCTAAGCTATAGTGTTAGGTATATTAAATGCATTTTCAACTTACAATATTTTCAACTTATGTTGGGTTTTTCAGATCCTAACCCTATCATAAGTTGAGGGAAATCTTTATGTATTATAGAGGGAAAATCATTAACTGGTCTTAATAGTAGATTGGACTTGCAAACAAATAAACAAACAAAAACACCATTAAATTTGAATATAGATCAATAGGAAATAACCTAAGTGAAACAGAGGGAAAAAAACAAAAAGGCAAGAAAGAAAGAAAGAAAGAAAGAAAGAAAGAAAGAAAGAAAGAAAGAAAGAAAGAAAGAAAGAAAGAAAAAAAGAAAGGCAGTGATCTCTATAGAAGATTATTATGAAGTTTAGCATAGAAGTACTCAGAATTCAGGAGGAGATAAAAAGGAATTTGGGTAGAAAAATATTTTTAAATATATATTTTTATTTATTTCAGAGAAGAAGGGAGAAAGAGATAAAAACATCAGTGATGAGAGAGAATCATTGATCAGCTATCTCCTGCACATCCCATACTGGAATGGAGCCTGCAACCTGGGCATGTGCCCTGACTGGGAATTAAACCATGACCTCCTGGTTCATAGGTTAATATTCAATTCCTGAGCCAGGCTGGCTGGGCTGGGTAGAAAAATATTTAAATAATTACCAAAATTTCCCCAAATTTAATTTAATAAGCAACACAGAAAGTCAACAAACTCAATAAACTACTGAGAGACATAATGCTGAAAGCCAGAAACAGAAAATGTTAGAAGCAATCAAGGTACTCAGGAACAGCTAACCTCTCATTAGAACCAATGCAATCCAGAAGACAATGAAATGGAATCTATAAAGCACTGAAAGAAAAAACTATCAACTAGAATTTTACTTTCTTCAAAAAAATCTCTTAGAAAGATCAGGCAAAATAAATACATTTTCAAATAAACAAAAACTAAAAGAACTCTTTTATCAGTAAACCTGTGCTATAAGAAATCACAAAGAAAGTTCCTTAGGCTGGCTGAAATGAAATAAAAACAGATGAAGAAATGAAGAATATGGTAAATATTCAGGTAAATATATAATATTTTTCTTCTTGTTTTTTTAACATCTTTAAAAGACAACGATTTTTAAAGAAAATGTAATAAAAATAAACTATGGGGAATCTCATTGATGTAAAAGTAAAACGGATAATGGCAATATCACAATAATCTAGTAACTATAAGAAAAATATTCTAAGATTCTTAAATTATGCATCCTATGGTATTATATTAATTTTTTCAGTTCATCTTTTCATTGCCATGTAAGATACTAATTGGGTACATTCAACAGTATACCTACTACATTAGGCCATTCTACCAAGCTTGGGAGATATAGTAGCTCGCCCTAATACATAGAAACAAACACAGAAAGACTGCCAAAATGAGAAGACAAAGAAACAAGGTCCAAATGAAAGAACAGAACAAAACTCCAAAAAAATAACTAAACAAAATTGAGATAAGCAATCTATTAGGTACAGAGTTCACAACACTGGTTATAGGGATGCTCAATGAACTTAGTGAGAATCTCAACAGACAAAAAAAAACCAGTCAGAAATGAAAGATACACTAATTGAAATGAAGAATAATTTACAGGGAATCAACAATAGAGTGGATGAAACAGAATCACATTAGCATTTGGAATATAAGGATGCAAAAACACACAATCAGAACAGAAAAAAAGAAAAAAGAATCTAAAAAAATGAGAATAGTATAAGGAGCCTCTTACATGATCAAGCATACCAGCATTGTAATCATGGAGGTACTTGAAGGAGAGGAGGGGGAACAAGAAGTTGAAACCCTATTTGAAAAAGTAATGACAGAAAACTTCTCTAACTTGGTGAATGAAATGGATATACAGCCTAGGAAGCACAGAGAGTTCCAAACAGGATGAACCCAAAGATGCTTACACCAAGACACATCATAATTAAAATGAAATATGTTCAAGACAAAAAGAAAATCTTAAAAGCAGCAAGAGAAAAGCAGTTAGTTACCTACAAGGAAACTCCCAAAAGATTGTCAGCTGATTTCTCAAAAGAAACTTTGCAGGCCAGAAGGGATTGGCAAGAAATATTCAAAGTGATGAAAAGTAGGACCTATAACCAAGATTATTTTACCCAGAAAAGCTATTATATAAAAGTCAAAGACAAAGAGCTTCCCAGACAAGAAAAAGTTAAAAGAGTTTATCACCAACAACGCAGTATTATATGAAATGTTAAAGGGTCTTCCTTAAGAGAAGATGAAAAATATGAACAATAAAATAGCAATAAGTACATAGCTATCAACAATTGAATGTGAAAAAAAAACACATAATAAATGAAGAAGCAAAATAGAAGCACTATGATGGAAACAGAGAACATTTTGTTAGTTTCCAGATGGGAGGAGTGTTGAGGGGATGGGCAAAAAAGATGAAGTACAAATTGGTTGTTGTAGAGTAGTCATAGTAATGTGAAGTACAGAATAGGGAATATCTATAATAATATAAGTATAATATGCTAATTAGACCAGACATCCTTCTGGACGACCTTCCAGACAAAGCCAGAGCTGTGAGGGAAGCCTGGGTCCCAGATGCCAGAGGTAAGCCATTGACGGCAGCTGGGGGAAGTAAGGCTTACTCTTGCACCAATTTTGTTCATCAGGCCTCTAGTAGTAAATAATAGTCTAATAACAAGGTATGGTATCAGATGGGTATAAGATTTATGGGGGTTATCACTTACTAAGTTATGTAATATCTAATCACTGGGGTGTACACCTGGAACTAATATAATAATGTATGTTAACTGTAAATGAAAATTAAAAATGATATTTTAAAAAACTAATCTAATTCTGGACTTTTAAAGTAGAGGATAAGGTGGAGGTAAAAAGTGAGGCAGAGCCCATTCAGGGAACTTGGTAAAGCAAGTGGTTCAAAAGAGAAAGCATGTGGTCTTTAACTGAAATTTTGATAAAACAGAACCCATCCAGGTGACTATAATTGCACCAAGTTATTGGTAGCCACCAAGCCCTGCCTCACTTCTCCTTGGAGTAGACCATGCCAGCAGAGCATTCTGGGAGATGCAATTTCAAGTTCAGTTGCTATGTCATTCTCTACAGTTTTTGGAAGTCCAGGAAGTGACAAGCAGCCTGAAAAACAGGAGCAGTGACTATGCCAGGAGGGACACATAAACCCTAAAGAAACCACACACACACAAGTTATAGTGAAAAGCCAAGAAAGAGTTACAATGGAATACCTATAAATACTAAGTAATCTCAAAAACAGAAAAAAAAAGAACAAATGGGACAAATAGAAAATGTAAAATGATTGATAGGTTAAACACCAAAGTATAGATAAATATGTTAAACATAGTAGCACTAAACATATAAATTAAAAAGCAGATATCGCCGAGCTCAATAAAAAATTAAAATCAGAATTATTCTGTTTAAAGGAAATGTCTTTGAAATAAGTAGTTATATAAAATCAAAAGTAAGTAATTAGGAAAATAAATTCCATGAACACAAAATAAATTGAAGTTTAAGTGTCTATATTATTAGCAGATAACATAGACATTGGGACAACAAATATTACCATAGATATAGAGGTACATTTTATAATTAAAAATAAATCAAATCACTAAAAAAATGTAACAGTTATTGATGTATTTGTACCTAATAAAAGAAGTTCAAAATACATGAAGCAAAAACTGAAAGAATTAAATAAAAATAGACAAATTAGTGTGAGTTTCTGAAACTTCTTCTTAAGTCATTGATAAAACAACAACAACATTAAGAAAGTAATTATATGGAAGACTTGAATAATAGTTGGTACCAACTTAAATTCATTTAGTTTGTAGACCACTACATCCAACAATGGAGAATACACATTTTTTTACAAATACACATAAAATATGCACCAAGACATAGCATACACTGGACCCTGTAGCCTGCCACAGTTTCAAGGATGCTGACAGAAGACAGCACTCCAAGATCACAGATGAGGGACTTTATTATTCATGGGAATACCTGTGGCTAGAGTATCAGCATTAGTACAGTTCACAGAGCACTAGTTCTCACAGGAATATACAGAGGATCAGATGATGATTGCCCACACAGTGGGCATTACAGGATAGGAACCCTGAGTTTTGGAAACCCAAATCTCATATTATAATAGACACTAAGGCTGCCTGACCTTTACCTAGGAGAGAGGCATAATTTTTATAATATTTAATAGAGTGAAAAGAAAACAAGCCTGCCTTTTGTTCTGGAGGGAGATACTACCTCTGTTTTTCAAGATTGTTAACTATATAAATATCCTTGAAAAGATATTCTAGGACTAAGGCCATTAGTACCTCTGCTCAAAAGACATTTAGAAATGCAAGAGATCCATAGATATGCACTATCTTCTAACAGTGGTGTTGGCATAAAGATAGGTAAATAGGTTAATGTAACAGAATAGAGCATCCATAAAGATATGCACAGATTTGGCCAATTGATTGTCCACAAAGGCGCCAAAACAATTCAATGGCAATAGAAAAGACTTTCAACAGATAATGCCAAAACAGATGGATATCTATATGACAAAAAAAGAGAGAACTTTTTCTTACTTCACACAATGCACAACAATTAAGTAGAGATGAATTTCTGAACTAAATATAAAAGCTAGATATCTAATAGAAATATATGAGAAATTCTTCATGACTATTTTGTAGGAAAAGGTTGCTTAGGACAGCGAAAGCACTAACCATACAAGAAAATTTGATAATTCGACTTTATAATTATAAACTTCTGCTCATCAAAAGATACTATTTAAGAAAATGAATAAGCAAAATATAGCTTGAGAGAAAATATTTGCAACAAATGTAAGGACTGATAAGGACTCGTATGATCAGAAAAGCTTGGATTGGACATATAACAGAAATTTGGTGTGGGACCATTAGAAGGACAAAGAGCAAGAGAGAAGAAAGTCCTGTACGAGTGTTTGAAGACTGGAGTCACCAGATATAGACTGGATAGGGGGAAATGTGGACTTGATATATTGGAAGATAAGCAGTTATTGGCCTAGAGATTATGATGCTTTCTGAAAACAAATATAGACACAAGAAAAAAATGAGAGTGGAGGAAAAGGAGCCAATAATCAGAAAGAGCCTTCCTTAGAATTCAAGATTTCAGATGTAGAGCAGACCTGGAAAACAGTGAGGTGAAAGAAATATGACTGATACTAAGGCACAAGTCAGTCCCTGGCAGCTGAAAAGCAGTGAGGTAATAATGGTATAGGAATAGTGAATGGATGATATCAGGCACTAAGGAGAGGAAGCCAGGGGGCCAGGGACCAAAGCTCTCAATAATTATAAAATAATCAGAAATTCAGCAGTTGAGAGTGACAAAAGGAGAGCGAGGGTAACTAGCTTATAATGTCATCATGGGCATTTATTCTATATCATGCATGGATAGGCATTTTCATGTTCTATTTTCATAATCCCCCTAGATATTACTACGTCATTCTCATTTCACCCATGATTAAACTGAAGTTCATTGAAGTATTTTACCCCACATTATAGAGTTTGTGAATGGAAGGGATGGACTCAAATGGTATTTTCTTGAATCAAATATTAGTGTCCTTTCTACCATATCAAACTAATGACCAGATGACCTGGGGTATAAGGGAGAAGGAAGGTGAAGAAGGAGTGGTGTCTCTCAGGAAGAGATTAGAGGATCAAAAATGTGTGAGCAACTTACTCCTACTCCCCAGGATACTAAAGTAGGATGGTAGGTATCTGCTAGTGACAGGGTTGAGAGAGCTTGGAAGAGATCTTTTAGAAGAGCAAGGTTTCAGTTAATATTATTGTCAAGTTGATGGATTTTTCCATAAAGACTCTGGAATTTTTTTATTCTTAGGTCTACTATGGAACACTCAAGGACCTATTACTCCAAACCTAAACTGAAATTTTTAAATAATTAGGTCTGTCATGTATAGATTTTTTAAAATTCATGTTCCTTTGTTTTCAAGCTCACAATTCTTACAATTGCCAATGTCTAAAATATAGAATTACCTTCCCCCTGTCCTAATGCATTCCCTCTGTCCTAAGCCAGACAGCCAAGCTTATTAAAATCATAGACTATGAATCTTAGTAAAATTATGTGCTACATAAGAGCAAATAGGTTTTGATAAGACCTTCTATAAATGAGAGCAATAACTCTTATTTGTGTAATTTACTTTTGGTTTTATTTTTGGTTTCAAGCTATGGTCTGGATGTGTGAGGTTGTTACTTAAGTAAATTTCAGATAGGTAAGGTATTATTGTATAATAAAATAATTAAATATAAACCATTAGTAAATTTTAAATGAATAATATTAAACCAAAACTTTTTCAATTCGGATGTTTTCTTTCTAGCTTATGTGTTTCTTCATCATCTGGAAAGTAAACTGAAGATATTTTTAATGAGCTATGATCTAAATTCAAACAAAATGAAGTTCTTTTGGGGAACTGCTGACATCATCACTGGATTTTGAAGCTGAGCCTTGAGCTATTCTTTACACCGGATTAAAAATGGAGGTATAGGAGAAAATAGATTCAGAACAAGGTATAACAGGGGTCATAAGATATATATTGAACTTTAGGGCCACCCATCTTGTGGTAATTTCAGAGAAATTCTAATTATATCCTAATTTTCCATAAGTATTATCTTTTTCCATAACTCAGGCTATCATTAGACTGTTTTAAGCTATATAATAATGTCTTTAGGAAAGCTTATAGGAGACATATTTCTGTAATATTTGGATTTTATATAATGAACATGTATTACTTTTGTGCATGACAAAAATGAGGTAGGGGAACTAAGAAAACTACATAGAGAATTTGCTAGATGTTCAAATTACAATAGAATTAAATTGAAGTTCTACTAATCCAGGAAACTGTATAAAAACTAATTCTTGAAGCAAATTGTTTTTGCCTAGCTTTGGCTAGCTCTAAACTACCATGAAGGCCCCAGCAAATCATCCAAGTGCCTGCTAACTTTTTCTACATATTTAAAGTACCTTAAAGAGAAGATCCAGGACTACCTTAAAAAGAAAAATGAAATTTAAAACCACCATCCTTGCCCTGAGGAGGACTTGAGAAAGGAAAACTATATTACCTCACCAACTTTTAATTGATGAAAGCTTATATCTGAAGATCAGAAGATAGAGAGAATGGATGCTGTGGTTTTTCTTTCTTTTATTCTGAGTATTCTCTGGAGTACTGACAAATCATGAAATTCTTGCACCAAAGCTCAAATATAGGGAGCAATTGCCTTCAATTTTAGAATCATCATCGCCTACAAACAAAAACAAAAAATATTGGCTGGCTTATGTTCTCTTTTTTCCCAGCTCCACAAGTTTGTTATAATTTATAAAAAAACAAACTCAATTGTTTCTAACTCATTATTCAGGTAGAAAACAGTTATGTGAAGTGGGTGTTGTTTTTCAAAGAAAAAGCACACATTTGAGTTAATCTTGAATTCCAAGTTTGATTCAATAATCAACATATTTTCAGTTGGAATTCTGAGGAACAGTGTGAGTAAATGTTACTAATTTTTTTTTCTCTTGACTATTTGTTGCATTTAAATTTGAAGTTGAAATCTTGGGCAATTCATAAATGAAGTGATAAAAATTATATTGTAATTAACATGTTTGAGTTTATGCTTCCTAGCTGTGCGATTATGTTTACATGGAGAATATAAAACAGAGGGCCTTCTAAAAAGGCATTAGAAATAAATATGTTTTTGGAAAATGAATTTTCTCTTCAACTATTCTACAGCCTTTTGTGAATAGATACAGAATTCATACAAGAATTGTCACAAAATGCACTGGAAAATATAGGGAGACATTGTTTAAAAAAATATATGATAATAACCTTAACATTTAACATCATCTGTGTTATATCAATTTCTAGCAGAAGTTTCATAAAACCAAATTGCCTGTACATGTTTTCCAGCATCTAATATTTGGGAAAAAAAAATCCCACTGGATATGGTGATAAATGCATTTTCTTATCATTTACCCAAGTCACTTTGTGTGACTGCGCTGGCATAAATATTGGTGCAAGGACCACGAGGTAGAATCAAAGTCAAAGCAAAACAACTATAGTACTAGTGGGAGCAGGCACAGGACTCCCAAAATTAAATTCTTCTGTCCAAGTGGACTACACTAATAACCATTCACAAAGTCTGAGTTCCAATCAAAGAATGTTACATTTGATGGTAAAACTGAGGACCAAAGAGATGATTGGGGCAGAATAACTAATCATTTGCTTCTCCTTGGAGCCCTCTCTTTCCTTGGGCACTCTATGGGAGGGCTTTCAAAAAAGCCTTGAGCCAGGTGTAAGGCAGGGAAGATTGAAAAGGTATACCATCACATAGATACTTTCTCAACCCTCCCACAACCCTTCAAAATACTTTTGACTTTCAGTGTTGCTGGCATTATCTCTGTGCCCCAGTCTTCTCATTCCCCCAGTGGTGGATTTGTGCTTAGTGTGAGGTCCGGCTGGAAGGGGAAGCAGGGCTTTTCTCAGTGTTCCTGCTCCACCCTCAGCTTTCACCAGTCCCCGCATTTCTGCACCTCAGGGCATTCCTCCTGAGCACTTGTCCGTGCCCCAGCAGCAGCCTGCTTTTGCTTATTTGATGCTAGGTTCCTGGGCAGTGGAGGTGGTTCCTGATTCTCCTAGTCCAGCACCAATGTTAGGCACAGCCTGTGCACCCAGGTTTTGGGTACAGGGTCTTTTCAATGGCCCTGCCTCTTTCTCCACAGCAACCAAATCTCCCCTTGTTTTTGAGACACTGAGAGCTACTCTCTCTAATCTCCGTCCCTAACCCCCAATCTTTATGTGAGCCTCAGGGAACCCATGAAGAAGAGTTTGCAATGACTGTGATCTCCCTTATGAACAAGGCTCCCAATTATTCTAAATGGATGTGCAAGCCCACATTTAGACTGTAGAAATGTGTTGACACTTTAGCTGATTTCTTCTTACCTGCTTCCATGGCATGCTCTGCTAAAGGGGAAAGAGTTTGTCTATTCTGTCCCTTCCCAGAGATGCTTGTCCCTCTTTGGGATTCAGTTTCCATACTTGCCTTGCAACTGAAGTTCTCTGGTGGGTGTAAGAAAAGATGCTTTTTTAAAAAGACCACCTGGATTATTCCTGTTATTTTTTTTTTGGGGGGGGGGGCAACATTTTTTTGTGTGGCTTTCTATGTTCTAAGCAAAATTGGAACCTCTAATTTCTCATTATCATATAAAACAAAACATCCTCAGTATTGAGGATTCAAGAATTATCTAAGAGAAATTTCTTAGACCAGTGAAAACTTATGGTTTGTCACTGGAGTGTGGAAATCTCTAATCTGGAAAGGTTTTTGTTGTGGAATGGCTTTTTGTTTAACCCTAGCACAGACCTGCCTGGTGAACCTGGCCATCTGAAGAGCTATGAAGAAAAGATGGCCCTATGTGACTGTGGCATGGTCAACACAGAGAGCAGCAACATCTCCAAAAGGCTCTGATTAGAACATACTTATGGTATTCCCCAGAGAGAGTACCCTAGTAGGAGCTTTCCTTTCCTTTGTCTCTCCTTTGCCTATCCGAAGCGTTTCTTTTTAAAATGACTCATTCATTTAACAACTATTTATGGAGTGCTTACCACAGCCAGACATCCACCTGAAATGTTGAAACTTACCAGAACACAAAACAGACAAAGATCTTGATCTCTATCTCATAGGGAGTGTTCATTCTAATAATTGGAGACATAATTAAATAATATTACAGGGTGGGGCAAAGGTAGGTTTACAATTGCTCCTGTGGAAAATAATACAGTAATTAGTAAATAATAATACAGGAATAAACTCTGTGTTTTGTATACTCACAACTGTAAACCTACTTTTGTCCCAACCTGTATGTCCCCACAAGCAGTCCGCTTGCTCAACAACCACCCGAACCGCCAGGCAGGTGCCCTGGGAGGAGGCCTTGGTGACCCAGGGCCCTGAGAGAGCAGTGACAGGCCCAGCATCCCAGAAGGCCAGAGCCCACAGCCCTTGGCCTCAGGCCCTGCCAAGCTGTTCAGGAAACATGTTCCCCACCAACACGGACCCTCCCTCCCCCAGAAAACAAAAAGACAAGATAATAAAGTATAAAGTGTTTCTTTGCAGCAGGATACTGTTCATGACCATGAATATAAGCCCTACCTGTCTGGACAATCAAATCAGAGTAACAGTTACCCGACCATGGCCAATCCCTACCTGGCCAGCTACTACTCACATTCCTAATGGATTCCCTTACTCCCTCCATGAGGCATACCCGAGGTCCACTAAAGGGGAGCCTCTCATCCCCTATGTATAGCTCAGTAATCTTATATAATAAAAGGGTAATATGCAAATTGACCCTAACAGCAGAATGACTGGGAATGACTGGTCACTATGACACACACTGACCACCAGGGAGCAGATGCTCAATGCAGGAGCTGCCCCTGGTGGTCAGTGCACTCCCACAGGGGGAGCTCTACTCAACCATAAGCCAGGCTGATGGCTGCCAGTACAGCGGTGGCGGTGGGAGCCTCTCCTGCCTCATCAGCAGCGCAAGAATGTCCGACTGCAGCTTAGGCCTGCTCCCCACTGGCAAGTAGACATCCCCTGAGGGCTCCCGGGCTGCCAGAGGGATGTCTGACTGCCAGCTTAGGCCTAATCCCCCGGGGAGCAGGTGTAAGCCAGCAGGTGGACATCCCCCGAGGGGTCCCAGACTGCAAGAGGGCACAGGCCGGGCTGAGGGACCTCCTGAATGCACAAATTTTTGTGCACCGGGCCTCTAGGGCGCAGATAAAAAGGAGATTGGAAATAGTCTGTAGAGTATAGTCCCATTTTTACGTGATTATATATAGGCAACCCACAGAAATATACATATACACACAGAAAAAAAAATCTTTAGAAGGTCAAAGATGTTGTTAGCAGGGATTATTGCTAAATTTTCAGATCAGTGCTGCTATATTTTCCTCTGATTTTAAAATGTATTGCATTTTATGATTTAGCCATGTCCAATGAATCTCAATTTTTTTCTTTTTTTTTATTTTCTTCTTTTATGCTCAGAGGAGGTAGAACTTTCTGCTTTTTTCTTCCTCTTCTACTTCCTCTTCTCTCTCTCTTTTTCTCTCCCTTTTTCATTCCTTCCTCCCTTTCCCTCTCTGTTGCCCTTCCTTCCTTATTCAGAGAAACTTCTTCTAATATCAATATCTTTGAAATTTCTTTATGGAAAGTTATTTGCTTAATACTAGTGGCTTCTTGGGTATAAGAGTACAAGAGTTCAAATCTCTTTGGCCCAAGATTCAAGATTATTGACATTTGTTATAATAGACCAGGATAACCCAACAGAAGCCCAGTGACAAAGAAGGTGTTGGGGAGAAAGATGATCCTCCCCTGAAATCTTGAAGAACAACTGGACACATATCTGTACTGAGTGATCCGAAAGCTACAGGAGCTCTGGCCAGGTGGTTGAAGCAACATCCCGTACATCTTGTCAGGGCACATACCTAGATGGCAGTTCAATCCCCCATTGGGGTGCTTATGGGAGGCAACCAATTGATCTTTCTCTCTCTCTCCTCTCCTCTCTCTCTAAAATCAATAAAAATACCTCAGTTGAGGATTATAATGAAAAAAAGTGACCCAGCATGAAATCTATCCTAAGCCTCATTCTCTTGTACACCAGCCATTCTAATGATTACCGGACTTCTGGTTGTCTCCAACTTTGGCCTCAACACCAGTCACAAGGCCATAGCACCGTGTTGGAGGAGGCAATGACTTTTTAAAGAGCAAACAACATCTGCTGGCAGCTGTGAAGGTCTCTGGCTTAAAAGGTAGGATTGTTACATTTAGAAAACTAAAATGCAGGATGGTCAGTTAAAGTTAAATTTTAATTTTGGATGAACAATGAATACTTTTTAGTATACATTTGTCCCAGTTGCATAAGACCTACTTATACTAGAAAAGTGTTCATTGTGTATCTAAAATCCATTTTTAGTTGGGAATCCTATTAAGGTGATGAGTCCAAACCCCCACTCTAACAAGATAGTCATGTATTACTGAGCATTTTTCTACCTAAAAATGTTACTAAATAAGATGCAATGAAAAACATTTGTAGCTCTGTTGTTTTAGAAGATTGATATTATATAAAAAAGAAAAGATGAAAAAAGGCAGCTAACCTCAGACACTCTTCTAGTGAAAGGGTTCCTATTACGGTTGAGTTAGTAGTTTTTACAACTTGGGTTTAAAGAATTTTTAGCCATAGGAAGTTTTTTAGGCATTGTTTCATTGCAAGAAATATAAAAGCAATAGAAGTGGCAACAAGACAGGAACAAAACAGGACTGACCCTTGGAACATAACAGGGTGTGTGAGGAGGAGACGCCTGTTCGTGAAAAGGAGATTGGATTTCCAGCTAATCGGCTAATCTAAATTGGTAAGGTCAAATATAATACTTGGAAATGAGGTTTACTGCAGGAGGCAGTTATTCATACATCAACTGTCAATTTGGAAAATCCCCAGTCATGTGCATAATGATCATCTGTTACTTGGACAATAACAAAAATTGGGTACTAAGAAACTAAAGAAATAAGCCAAGCTTTTGTAAGCCAGGAATTCAAATAAATAAAGCAAGATAAAGCAGATAGGTCACTGATGTCAGGACAAGCCAATCAGAAATCTAGAAAACGGAATATTAATCAACAACCCTGCCTTAATGAATGGATTCATAATTCCTGCCTAATGCCGAGGCAGGAAGTATTTGACCATTTATTTTAACAATATTTATTGTTAAAAGGGAAGATCATGAGCAAGCTCAGGTCTCCCTGGGGCTGCAAGTTATTGCAGAAACATTATCATAGTTATCCTAGTTACCTTTTTGTTTCTGATGTGTGAGCCTTTGTTGGCATATACATCATTCCATCTGCAAGGAAATAATTGATATCACAAGCGTTCTTAAAAAAATTATAGGTTGAACAGAATTATTAAACTTTCTTCAGTAGGGAAACATACAGCCCTTTTACACTAATCCGGTTTGTAACTATGATTAAACTTGAAAGACAAAAAATAACTAAGTGCTTAATACATGATTTTTGATGGGAATGTTTTGAATGGTAATAAAGGTCCAGAAAGAGACTTGAAGGGAAAATTGATTGCCACCCACATAGAGACAAACTTGACAGAAAAAGTCAGCTGGACAAATATTTGTCTTACTGTACTTGTTTCTCTCTGTCCTTGTCCCAGAAGTTTTTAAGAGGGCTTAGCTGGGCAAATGTGTTCTTGCTCAGTGGCCTAGCAAGAAACACACATGATGGAAATAAGGTATGCTTTTCTAGTTGTGCTGTTTTCTTCAGTGAGGGTATAAGTCCTTCTGAACAAGCAAATCACATTAAATAATTAATATGCCTTCACTCTACATTCCATCTGCCAATATGTTTTTCATATTTGTTCTTCAGTACATACTTGTTATAAAATATTAAAAAGACTTTGAGTCAACCATCAAACTATTAAAATTAACTCACTAAAGCATTCCTTTAGGTCCTTCTGTGTGCAAGGACTTTTGCTTTGTGTTAAAAAAAAAGTTTTCTGATGGAACCAAGCAATCCCTCTGCTAGAAAAATATCTAAGAATGTCCATGAGCATTATCAATAATAGTAAAAACTGGAAGAATCCCAAAGTTCATCAATAATATAATGGACAAATAAATTATAAAGTATTCATGAGATGTTATTCATCAATGAAATCAATGAACTCTACTCCTACTCATCAACATGAATGAATCTCAAAAATTATCTTGCTGAAACCACAGAAAAATTCATACAGTATAATTTAATTTGTGTGAAACTTAAAACTTAAGGAAACCAAGTAACATAAAAATGTTAAGAGATAGATATGTAGGTGGCAAAAGAAAAACAAGGGGAATAAAAATTTAGGCTTGCCCTAACTGGTTTGGCTCAGTGGATAGAGCATTGGCCTGTGGACTGAAGGGTCCCAGGTTCGAGTTCTGTCAAGGCATGTACCTTGGTTGCGGGCATACGCCCAGTGGGGGGTGTGCAGGAAGCAGCTGATCAATGTTTCTCTCTCATCGATGTTTCTAACTCTCTATCCCTCTTCCTTCCTCTCTATAAAAAAATCAATAAAATATATTTTTTAAAATTTAGGATTAAGATTACCTCTGGGGTAGAGTAAAGAGATATATTTATGATTGTAATGTGTTGTGTCCTAATGCTGAGTGGTGAGTACACAAATTTTTTTAAATATATATTTTCTTATTGATTTCAGAGAGGAAGCGAGAGGGAAAGAAACATCAATAATGAGAATCATTGATCAGCTGCCTCTTGCATGCTGAGCATGTACCCTTGACTAGAGTTAAACTGGGATCCTTCAGTCCACAGGCTGACACTTTATCCACTGAGCAAAACCAGCTAGGGTCAGATATTTATTTTTATATGATTTAAGTTTGACAGATTTTATGTACTTTTTTGTATGTTGATATATTTAATAAGTTACTTTTAAAATAAAGGCTTAAAAAATAATTGAAGGAGAAGCCATTGGGAGACATTTTTTCTATTTGTATATCTTATAAATTACAAGTCTATAAAAATGTATTTTAATTAGCTACCCTAAAAAGAACTTTCTCGAGGCCTGTAAGCATTCAGATGTTAATGTACAATTTAGATGGTTGTGGGAGAAGTGCAGATGAATGGGGAGTATCACTAAAGAAAATCTGTTCTCTTTTTTGTCTTAAAATAGTCACATCATTTAAATGAGAAACTCCTGTTTCTATCTGGTATAAATTTTAAAAGAGACAATAAATTTACTGAGATGACATCCCACTATACATGACTATAATATTTATTAGCTGAGAGTAGTCAACTGAATGCCAAACAAAATTAAGCCACAGAACTGACTGGGTGAGTCCATGACTCAACTATACAGATGGTGAGAGTTTGATAGAGAGCTAGCCAGTATTATTATATTAGCGATCTTTAAAGTTTCTTTTATTAGAACACTTAATTCCAAGACCAGACTTGCTTTTGTAATGAGAAAAAAGAAAAATGTATTTTGAAACATATATATACTAGGGGCCCGGTGCACAAAAATTTGTGCACTGGGGTGGTCGGGGAGGGGGGTCCCTCAGCCCGGCCTGTGCCCTCTCACAGCTTGGGACCCCTCTGGGGATGGCCACCTGCTGGTGTGCCTGGCCAGCCTGGGTGAGGGGCCAATGTCTGTTTGCAGGCTGGCTACAGCTCCCACTGACCCTCTGGGCCATTGCCTGGGAAGCAATGGAGTGGCGCTGGCCACCCCATAGGCTTCCCAGGAGGGGGCATGGGGTCCCCCCACCCCCCAGGCTTCTCCGCCTGGGAGGCCATTCCAGTGTTGCTGGCCACCAGATCGGCCTCCTGGCAGGGGGCTTGCGGGGTCCCGCTTGCCCCGGGAGGCCGGAGGCAGTTGGGGCCGAGATCGGCCTCCCCGCAGGGGATTTGCGGGGTCCCGCTTGCCCCGGGAGGCCATTCCGGTCCCAATCGGCCTCCCGGCAGGGGGCTTGCAGGGTCCCCGCTTGCCCCGGGAGGCCGTTCTGGCTGTGATCGGCCTCCCGGCAGGGGGCTTGCGGGGTCCCGCTTGCCCCGGGAGGCCGTTGGGGCCCCGATCGGCCTCCCGGCAGGGGGCTTGCGGGGTCCCGCTTGCCCCGGGAGGCCGTTGGGGCTGCAATGGGTCTCCCGGCAGGGGGCTTGCGGGTCCCGCCAGGCTGGTCCCCGCTTCCCCCATAGCTTCTCCACGGGGGAAGGCATCTGGCGGCCCAGGGCCCCAGATACCTTCCCAGGACCCAGTCTCCCAAGATGGCGGAGCCCAGGGCTGCGGCCTCCACCATCTTGGCTGGGCTAATTTGCATACAGTCACTCTGATTGGCTGGTGGGCGT